>JAKOGI010002321.1:62500-110000 GCA_029747015.1 Carnegiea gigantea
ATTGGTTTTTAATTGCCGTCGAGAATAAGTTTGGTTTCAAAATTTAGAAACTGAACAACCTGATCAGTTTCAAACATCTGAAATCGATATACAGATTCAGTTTCCAAATATTAGAAATTGATCATCATATTCAGTTTTTGGTGTATGAAATCGATGTACCGATTCGGTTTCCTTTTATTAGAAACAGGTGGCTTTGTTCGGATTTAAAATATTAGAAAGCGATGGCTAGATTCAGTTTCCAAATATTAGAAACCGATGTACAAATAGTTTCACATACCCGTTTCTGATTTAGAAATCAAATCAAATTCAGTTTTAGAGTTGGTTTGCAACAGCCATGCGGAAACATACATCTTTCGTTTTTAAAACGGTTTCTAATCGCATTTGGAAATAGATTTTACCTTTTTGACACTAAATATTTTGGTTTCTAAACGCGTGTTTTGTTGTAGTGAAATAGCAAAGTGGGGAACAAACATGATAAGATTTTATGACAATGAAGAAAAACATAACATTTCTTTGGATTGATTTAGAAACATCAGCAACCATACATGAACATGAATTGAATTGTCGAGAGAAGCTTTCAAATGTACAATAATTTGATAGGGTTCCATTTTCTCCCCCTTACCCCCTTTTTTGGTTAGATTTGAGGATCTTGCACCCCTCAAATTTTGAGGAGAATATGATCAGTTAAAATTAATTGTTAGTGCAAACTGCAAATATCCGAAAATAGCATGTTTTTCTGATTGGCGCATGCATTATCTATTCAGAGGCCTCCTATTTTTCTGGGTTTGATCTCTAAATTTGACTGCAATCTTAGTATGATTTATGTCTTATCTGATGCTTCCAACGTAGCAGATATATTATGGACAGCGTGGCAGGAGAGCAAATGTCAATCTGAATCATTTCTTTCCAAATTTTGTTGATTTTATCGCCATCTGCTGCAAATCATTCATGCACTTAATTGGAAAAATCATTCATCCGTTGTACCCGTTTTCTAAGAACTATGAGATGTTTGCATAACAAAAGTTACTCATCAGTAGCCCAAAAAATTAAGACATACATGACGCTACTATATGATTAATACTACTAAAACCGAGGCATTCTTTGTAGCAAAATACATCGCATGCATACGTTATAATAAACTCTAATAAAATAATAAACAACCCAAAAATCAATGGCCACAAGTCTTGAATAATTCAAAGCTAACCAAAAAGCTTTAGTTTGCGAATGGTTGATAATAAACAATAATAAAATCATTTTCAACCCTAGCAATTAATGGGAAAGCATTGCCATATGTTTTGATTTATTAAAAGCTAACAAAAAGTAACTGTTGATAATAAGTAATATTCAATCCAAGCTACTAATTGTAAATACATCTTATTATTGGTACTTGCAGTTTCACTGTCAGGTGCAGGACTGTGTCTATCTCTTCCTACCCCTTCATTTTAGACCGCTTCATTGTGTACTAAGTGGCTTGGCATTCTAGGTTGCCCCATAATCTGATTACCGTTGAAATGTGGACTAACAGTGCCAAACTGTTGATAAAGTAATGGAGTAACTGAAGTAACACCCATGTAAGGAATATTGGGTTGGATTGGTGACTGCATACCCGCGCCAAAAAAAGGTGGTTGCATATGGGGTTGTTCATTCATACTACTAAAATAATTTTCGAATGGTTGAGTTGGATCAAGAAAACCTCCAAACATTCCATTAAAGGTGTTTGCTTCATAGTTTTGATCAGCAGGATCATACTGTGGGGTCGGTTGTGGTGCTACCTTACCCGCATCATTCCTAACCGTTCGACCATGACCACGTCCACCATTGAGGTCAGACATCTAATAAATAAGAACAAAATAAAAAAAATACAACCGCGCAAATATTCATAGTATTGTCAGTGAAAAAATTAGAGTACATATATACAATTATTTTTCTGGGTCTGCAATTAAGAAAAACTATATACACATGCATAAATATCCATACAACGAAAATATTAAATCAATCATTGTGGGACACATTGTCATCGTCATGATCACCACTTTGCAATGCCATATTTTCATCATCATCATCATCGTCATCAGTGTCTTCAGCTTCATCCTCCCATTCACCTTCTTCATCCTCTTCATCACCATCATCTTGTTCACTATTCTCATCATGATCATCACCCCAATCATGTCCATCAACATCATCAACTTATGCAGTTTCATCAACTAGTGTTGTGGCTATTACATTATCCACATTCATGGTTGTAGTTCCTAACTGTTGATAGGCAAGTTCTATATTATCCTTATCTTTAGGAGCACCGCGAGGTTTGTTTGGTATAACTACCCACCAATTTGCTTTTCCTGATATTCCCTCAGGGTACTTAACATATACCACTTGGGTTGCAGTATCAGCAAATATGAATGGGTCAAACTTTTTGTAACGTCTGGTATGATTAACCTCAGGATATGGGGTAAATTCAGGATAACGTAGCTCCCGAGGAATATTCGGGTCAAACCACTCACAATTAAAAAGTATACATTTTTTAATTGGCTCACCCGTAAATTCAACACCAATAATTTCGTGAAGTATGTCATAATAATCCCCTGATACTTCATCACCTTCGCCAACTCCTTTAACACACACGTCACAATTATATGTTGCTTTACCTTGATTTCTAGCCCTGGTATGAAACCGGTAACCATTAACTTTATACCCAGAAAAACATTCCACTACCATAATCGGTCCATGAGATAAGTTCACCAAAAATTCTTGCCTCTCATCATTAAACACCCGATAAGAATTGACCTATGAAGAAAAAAAGAAGGTAATCCTCTTTAGAGTTACAAAAATGTTTTTTAGGAATTCAAGGTTACTTAAGAAAAATTACTTACATTACACTCAAACCATTGTGCAAAATTTGCCTCGATAAATGTTGAATTCCAAGAGTACACAACCACAAGAGGGGGGTGAATTGTGGTGGTCGATTTTTGCCTAATAACTGACAAACAACCGTAACACTTGATTGCAGAGATTGCTTGTAAATCACAAACAATCTTACGCCTTGTTTGTAGCGGTTGTTCTCAATTGATTCAGTAGCGAAATTCAAAGTAATAAATGCGGAAATAAAGCACACACAATTTTTACGTGGAAACACCTCTAGCCCAACTGAGGTGTGAAAAACCACGACCTACCTCGTGTAGGATTTAACTACTTCACTAACGGGCTGAAAACGTTACAAAAGCAACACTCCTTGTTACAACTTGTAACCCACGTAACCTTCTTCCCTAAGACAGGTTACACCACGTCTAATCTCACCAGATAGGACAAGTCCAAAGTCCATACGACTGAGGACACACTCACTCACTTTTTGTTCTGAGAACAGGGGTACAAAACACCTTACTGGGGTGCTTCTGACTTAAGCAGATGTAAAGTACAATGAAGTCCTATTATGCCAAGAAATTGAAAGCTCAGTTAAGCACAATCTTCTCACGGTTTTTCCCTTTGAAATTCAGCTCTAAGAATCTCTTACTTCTTTATAAAAACCGGATTGTCAAATGGGAGAGAGAATTTCAATATTTAAACGCACAATCCAACGGCTATTCTTTTCAAAAGATAGGGAAATCCTCTATTTTTAGTCGCTTAGAAGATTCACCAAAGATTTTCAACGGCTAAGAGAGGAGAGAAGATTTTCTTAAAATATCTTGGCCGAGTAATCTAGCTTGAAAAGGATAAAATCTTAATTTATCCCAAATTCAATCAAGACCTAAAAATAAGGGATAAGAATCTTTTCAAGAGAAATCTTTAGCAAAAACGGTTTTGCAATTTTTTTTTTCAAATTCAAAACAAATCTTTTTAGATCTGGCAGCCAACCGAAGCAAATTTCCAGATAAGATTGATGTAGCTGCTGTAGTTTTTGAGAACACCCTAGGCACCCTGTTTGTAGGGTTGTTTGGAAGTGGTGTCCCAAAGCAACTTTTTGAAAACCGTTTTCAAGAAGTGCTAAAAATGATACTTTCAAGATTGGCATATTAACAAAAGTCTAAAAGATAAAAACTAAATTAACCAAGACTCCTTGTAAGAATTAGTTGTCTTGTCAAGAGTGAATATGCTGCTCCAAAACCCCTTGGTCACCTTGATTCCTTGGGTGATCTTGTGTAGCTGAATGTTCCTCAAGACTTAAACCATATGTGTTGTTTGCTGATCTTGTGTCACTCAAGCTCGGAACCTGATCCTAAGACTTGTTCTCAACATTTAGCCACCAGGTTAATAAAATATCACAAACAGCGGTGTAGGAACAACGGTGTATTAGGCCCTATTTGGAGAGCTTGTTTAGAACAACATTACTTAGACAAATATGTTACTCTTGGATTTGTTATCATCAAAACTAAATATAATCAACAAATTTCCCCTTTTTGATAATGACAAACCAAGTGACCATATTGACAAAATTAAAAAGCTTAACAACGTTTAATGCTGATAGGGATCCTCTAGATGCTAGGTCATAGAGCACGTCATATGGTTTTATTCATATGGTCTTATTCCCCCTTTTGGCATCATTAAAAAGCATAAACAACAGTATGAATGCAAGAAAAGAAATATAGAGCATAAGGTGCAAGAAGCATCATTAAGGAGATATTGCATTAAAAATAGTACAATGCCAAAAATGAAGATGGGAGGAGACAAGAGAACAGCCTAGAGAATCAGGTTACAGGGGGTGGTCTCGTTTGCAGAGGAGGAATGCTGGGGGCAAGAGTGGAGAGAAGGGCAAGCAATTCCTCATGGCGCTTAGCGGAGAGGGCTTGCTCCTCAGCAAGAGCAGCCTTGACAGCTGAGAGCTCATCCTTGAGGCGAGCATTGTCCTCAAAAACAGCTTCACGTTTGATGGAAGGTTGCCCAGAAACAGGTGGTCGAGGTGGTCGACGGCCCTGTTTGGAGACTGACCCTTCGCCAACCTCATAGCCACACCCGAGCAGAGTGTCAATCCCAATCTCATCAACGACTTGGGCCTCCACTCGCCGTGTGAGCACTATCCCAAGGTACTCAAACACCCTTGTCAGCAGAAACCCATATCCAAGATCATGGGCCCGGGTGGTGTTCGCAATTCGCCCTATGTGGTGAATCATGATTGCAGGGAGGTTGATTGGTTCCTCTCGATCTAGTAAGTCCACCAGCCATTGATCGAGGGCATCAGCTGAGTTTCGCCCTTGACCTCGCGGAATTATGTTCTTGATAGTGAACATAAACAATAGTTGGTGCAGGGAGGTCATTTCACCCTTCTTAACAGAGAGGGGTGTTCTCAGGCCCTTTTTTTGATTGAGGCATTGGGACACCTTTAGGAGCCTGGCTATTTCTAGGGCTGTTTTGTCCTCCCTCACATACACGTCAAAGCCTTGGGAGGGTTCTCCCAAAATTTTTCCAAGTGTGGGCACATCAACCTTAATGCGTTGCCCATTCACAAAACTAGTCACCACCCCTTCGGTGACACTGCAGTTGGCGTAAAACTCAGCCAACTCAGGCACAGAACACCCCAGCTGGGTGTTTGCAAATAAGTCGAGCCAGCCTTGAGCGCGCAACTTGGTCAGGAACACCCCCAGACCCTGTTCCTCGAAAAAGCTTACATTCACTACCTTCCCCCTGACGACATTGTGCTTAAGTAACTGCGCATGTTTGTCAGACATAGGAGAGGGAGTGAACTGCTTTGGGTGTTTGGGGGCAGGAACAGAGGTGGTAGCTTCTGGTAGGGGGGCTGTTTTGGGCTTTCGCTTGAGGGGTGTTTTTGCAAGAGAGGGCTTCACAGCAGGTTTAGTGGTTGATTTTGGAGGGGCTTGTTCTTCAGAGGACACGGAGAACACCGGTGTCCCCTGTTTGAAGGGGGAGCAGGGATTGAGGACGCAAGAACGAGGGCTTTTGATTGAGAGGAGTTGTTGGAAGCCATTGTTGCTAGAAGAGAGAGATTAGGGTTTAAGGTTTTTGCAGGGTTTTCAGGTTTTGCTTGTGTGCGAGATGAACGGCAGAACTGAGAACAGGGCATATGAAGAGAGAGAGAGAGAGAGCACCCAAAATCTTTAGAAGATTTCTCGGTTTGCAACGGGTGTGAGCATTAAAAGCTTGTGCCTTGGGAAGGAAAGAAAACACATCGAGCAACCAAGGGGCGTACCTGTTCTCTTCGTTATGCCTATTCTTTACCGCCTGATCTTCATTGGACTTAATGGTATTAAGGTGGCTCCAGTACATCCCCTTATGCTGCACTAAGTGGATAAGTAGAGACAAAATGCACGCAATTCGAGTGTATGCAATCACATCCGTTCTTAATAAGATTTGCAAACAGGGGGAGAGAACAGGGTGTAAAGGTTTATCTTTACCAAACCCAGTTCATGTTCTGAAAACAGGTATCTCAGGGTGTTCTCACCAACCCTAGTTCCAGTCTATTTCTCTCAAATTGATCTCTAGCTAGTGCCTTAGTGAATATATCAGCAATTTGATTTTCCGTTGTGCAAAAATTCTTAGAGATTAAACCCTTTTCAACATTATCTCTCAAGAAATGATGTCGAATGTCAATATGCTTTGTTCTTTTATGTTGACATGGATTTTTGGCAATGTTAATTGCACTTGTGTTATCACAGAAAATAGGAATGCATCCAGTGTCAACACAAAAGTCCTTAAGTTGTTGCCTTATCCACAACAGTTGAGCACAACATGAAGCTGCTGTAACATATTCAGCTTCTGCTGTGGACATGGCAACAAAATGTTGCTTTTTGGTAGCCCAAGATACCAAATAAGGTCCAAGAAAGTGAGCCATACCTAAGGTACTCTTTCTATCAACTAGGAATCCAGCATAGTCAGCATCAGCATATCCAACAAGATCAAAATTGCAACCTCTAGGATACCACAAGGCTAAATTGGGTGTATGTTTCAAATATCTTAGTATCCGTTTCACAACCTTAAGATGAGTTTCCTTAGGATTAGACTGAAAACGGGCACATAAACCAACACTAAAAACAATATCCGGTCTACTAGCGGTTAGGTATAGGAGTGACCCAATCATACCCCTATAGAGTTTCTCCTCAACTGAGGGACTCCTATCATCCATAACCAACCTGGTTGAAGGAGAAATAGGAGTGTCTACGAGTTTGGCCAACTCCATCCCAAAATGCTTAAGTAGCTCCTTGATATACTTTTGTTGATGGATCATGGTGCCGTTTGGAGTTTGCTTGATTTGTAAGCCTAAGAAAAAGTTAATCTCACCCATCATGCTCATCTCAAACTCACTCCTCATCATATTTGAAAATTCATTGCATAAATCATGATGAGTTGTACCAAATATAATGTTATCAACATATATTTGGACAATCAATAAATGTTCCCCCTCAGATTTTAGAAACAAGGTATTGTCTACCTTGCCTCTTCTAAAATCATTTTCAATTAAAAACTTGACAACCGTTCGTACCAAGCTCTAGGAGCTTGTTTTAGGCCATAAAGAGCTTTGTCAAGTTTGAAAACATGGTTAGGAAATTCACTGTTTTCAAAACCAGGGGTTTGTTTGACATACCCCTCTTCTTTAAGGTATCCGTTTAGGAATGCACTTTTAACATCCATTTGATATAGCTTGATTTCTATATGAGCTGCAAAGGCTATTAAGATTCGAATAGCCTCAATTCTAGCAACTGGTGTAAAGGTTTCTTCATAATCGATCCCTTCTTCTTGATTATACCCTTGAACAACCAGCCGTACCTTATTCCTAGTGACTGTTCCTGACTCATCCAGTTTGTTTCGGAACACCCACTTGGTTTCAATGATTGTTCTCTCTGTAGGTTTAGGTACAAGGTGCCATACTTTGTTTGTTTCAAATTGATGGAGCTCTTCTTGCATTGTCGTGACCCAATCTGAATCTGCAAGAGCTTCATTCACACTCTTTGGCTCAATATTAGAGAGAAAAGCATAGAAAACACAGAAATTCTTAAGCTTAGACCTAGTTTGCACTCCACTGTTAATATCAGACAGAATTTGATCAAGGGTGTGCGAACTATGGTACTTCCATGGTCGTGGAGTAAGAGGATCCACAGACCCATGCTCTACTCTAGTTGTAATATCAAGCTTACGATCATCTCCTGAGCCTGTTTCTGCACCTGTTTGTAAGCCTGTTCCTGAAGAACATGGTCCCGAACAGGTTTCAATGGTGTTTTCCCCTGTTTGGTGTTCACCTTGCCTGCTGTTATGAGGAACACCTTCAGGAGTTGTTTTCTCCATGGTGTTCTTACCTCGTTTATCTTGGAGCAACACTTCTTTTCGAACGAGACCTAATTCAAGTTCATCTTCCTGTGCATCATACTCACTCAACAAGTTAGATTCATTAAAAAGCACATGCACACTTTCCTCAACACACAAGGTCCTTTTGTTAAAGACTTTGTATGCCTTGCTGTGAGAAGAATAGCCAAGAAATATTGCCTCATCACTCCTAGGGTCAAACTTTCCTAAGGCATCATTCCCATTATTATGCACAAAACACCTACAACCAAATGTTCTTAGGTGCGTAATATTGGGTTTTCTGCCCTTGAAAAGTTCATAAGGAATTTTGTTCAAAATGGGTCTGATCATGCATCTATTTATAATGTAACATGAGGTGTTCAATGCTTCTGCCCAGAAATACCTAGGAAGACCACTAGCAATAAGCATTGTTCTGCTCATGTCTTCTAGGGTGCGATTTTTACGCTCAACCACCCCATTTTGTTGGGGTGTTCTTGGAGCTGAGAAGTTATGAACAACACCATGTTCATTACAATAGTTGATAAAACTTGCATTTTCAAACTCAGTTCCATGATCAGATCTCAAGCTAATTAAGGAGTGTCCTACTCTCTTTTCAACCTTTTTGAGAAAAGCAATAAAATTCTCAAAGGTTTCATCTTTGGATGCCAAAAACAAGGTCCAAGTAAATCGAGAGTAATCATCCACTACAACAAGCACATACTTTTTCCCACCTTCACTAGTTATCCTCATGGGACCACACAAATTAATGTGTAATAATTCTAGAGGTCGGGTAGTGCTTACACATTTTTTCGATTTAAAAGAAGATCTGACTTGTTTGCCTTTTGCACAAGCTTCACATACCTTGTCATCATTAAATTTGATGAAGGTAGTCCAATAACCAGGTCTTTTAAAACAAGTTTGTTTAAAAGAGTAAGGCTTGCATGACTTAGTCTCTTGTGCTAGAGCATTATGTCATCATTCACAGCACTCAAACCAGTCAGGTTGTTTTGGGGAAGAGTGGAAATACATACTTTGTAAACATTTTTGTGTCGCTTCCCCCTTAATACAACATCTCTTGTGTTGACATTGAAAACCAAGCAATGTGTTCGTGAGAACACCACTAGGTTGTTTTTGTCACACAGTTGGGACACACTTAGTAAATTATGCTTTAAACCATCAACTAAGTGCACATTATCAATTGAGTGGGAGAGAGGTTTACCAATGCTACCTACACCGACAATTGTCCCAGACTTGCCGTTGCCAAAAGCCACGCTCCCACCGGTTGAAGCTGTAAGTGAGAGAAAATTTGATTTTTCTCCAGTCATATGCCGCGAACACCCACTATCAACATACCACAGCTGCCTGTTTTCAAGGTTGTTTTCTGATCTGTTTGACATGGTGTTTCTTACCCTGTTTGCTGGGTTGTTTATGGGATTGTTCTCTCTCACTTCAGCCTGCAAAACAAATCACAGGTTAGTTTTGGGAACTCAGATCCACTTGGGTCCCATTCTTTTAGACAAGTAAAGCTCATCTTTTCTAATCCAGATTTGTTTCACATACCTTTCATTTTTTTCAATGACATACCTTCTTAGAGGACATGAATATCGATAGTGACCAGTTTTACCACAATGAAAGCAAACAATGTTTTCAGGTAATCCCACATACTTTCTATGAATTGGGTACACTGTTCGTTTAGGCTTATATCCAAGTCCCTTTTTGTTTCGACTGTGGTGAGTGTTTAACCAATCAAGGGCTTGTGAGGACTTGTTCCAGCGCTTGGTTGTAATAAGCTTGGTTTCCAGTTTTTCTATATTAGCATGCAAACCTTTGTTCTCCCTGAGCAAGGACTCAACCATTCCTTCCACCTCAAAGAGTTTTTCCTTCATTCGAGAATAATCTCCTTCTTTTATAAAGAGGTTTTCTTTGAGCGTATTAATATTTTCATGTAAGCCCAGCTTTTCATTTTTAAGGATCTCATTTTCTAGTTCTAGGTCTCGGACATCTCGTTTCAATTCAGCACAAGTATCCATCAAGGTATACAAAAGTTCTTCGAGAGTTACTTTATTGAGACCACGTACCTTGTTTTTGAGATCAGTAAGACTGTTTGTTGATTCATCATCTAAATCCGTGTCACTTTGTGCCATGAGAGCTACAGCACCTTCATCAGTTTCAGACTCACCTTCATCCTCAGAGGAATCTCCCCAGGCAGCAAGCATAGCCTTCGAGAATCATCTCCCAGAACTGCTTGCAGCTTGTTTTCTACCTTGTTTCCTGGGGTGTTCTTGCTCTTGCTCTTCTCGAAGTAGTGGACAGTTCTTCATAATGTGATCTGGTTTGCCATACTTGAAACACCTTGTGAACTGTTCTCGGGGGGTGTTTCTGGACTTACTGAAGTCTTTTCTTTTGCTGTTTTCTTTGACCTTTTTGAAGAATTTCTTGAACTTTCTTGTCATTAAGGCCATCTCTTCATCCTCAAAGTCAGAGTCATCATCCTCTTGTGCTTTCAAGGCAAGCCCACGATCCTTCTTCTGCTCCTTTTTTTGTTGTGAGTTCTTTCTGAGTTCATAGGTTTGAAGATTGCCAATCAACTCTTCGAGGGTGATCTTGTTCATGTCTTTAGCTTTTTGGATGGCTGTCACCTTCGCTTCTCAAGACTGAGGCAAAATCCTTAGAATCTTCCTCACCAGCTCTTCTGTGGTGAAGGATTTTCCCAGGGATTTTAGCTCGTTTGTTATGTGGGTGAAACGTGTGTACATATCCATCACGTTCTCACGATCACCCATATCAAACAACTCATATTGCCTCATAAGTAGCTCAATACGTGATTGCTTGACTTGACTTGTTCCTTCATGAGCTACTTGGAGGGCATTCCATATCTCCTGAGCTGACTCACACTCCGAGATACGTGTATATTCATCTAGACCTAGGCCAAAATATAATAGGTTCTTGGCCTTGGCATTCTTTTCCATTTTCTTATAGTCTTCACCATCAAACTCTATGGGTTCCTTGGGAACCTTCTTACCATCTTCAAGCACCTTGGTGGGGACAAGGGGCCCGTTCTTGATGAGCATCCATAATTCATAATCTTCTGCCTGAATATAGTTCTCCATCCTATTCTTCCACCAACTATAATGTTGGCCGTTGAAATAGGGTGGACGAGTAATGGATTACCCTTCAAGGATTCCTTGTGGTGCACTCATCTTCATAATCTCTCAAGGTGTTAGCCCTTTTGAGAGAACCCGCTCTGATACCACTTGTTGAATTCCAAGAGTACACAACCACAAGAGGGGGGGTGAACTGTGGTGGTCGATTTTCGCCTAATAACTGACAAACAACCGTAGCACTTGATTGCAGAGATTGTTTGTAAATCACAAACAACCTTACGCCTTGTTTGTAGCGGTTGTTCTCATTGATTCAGTCATGAAATTCAAAGTAATAAATGCGGAAATAAAGCACACACAATTTTTACGTGGAAAACACCTCTAGCCCAACTGAGGTGTGAAAAACCACGACCTACCTCGTGTAGGATTTAACCACTTCACTAACGGGCTAAAAACATTACAAAAGTAACACTCCTTGTTACAACTTGTAACCCACGTAACCTTCTTCCCTAAGACAGGTTACACCATGTCCAATCTCACCAGATAGGACACGTCCAAAGTCCACACGACTGAGGACACACTCACTCACTTTCTGTTCTGAGAACAGGGGTACAAAACACCTTATTGGGGTGCTTCTGAGTTAAGCAGATGTAAGGTACAATGAAGTCCTATTATGCCAAGAAATTGAAGCTCAGTTAAGCACAATCTTCTCACGGTTTTTCTCTTTGAAATTCAGCTCTAAGAATCTCTTACTTCTTTGTAAAAACCGGATTGTCAAATTGAAGAGAGAATTTCAATATTTAAACGCACAACCCAACGGCTATTCTTTTCAAAAGATAGGGAAAATCCTCTATTTTTAGTCGCTTAGAAGATTCATCAAAGATTTCCAACGGCTAAGAGAGGAGAGAAGATTTTCTTAAAATATCTTGGCCGAGTAATCTAGCTTGAAAAGAATAAAATCTTGATTTATCCCAAATTCAATCAAGACCTAAAAATAGGGGATAAGAATCTTTTAAGAGAAATCTTTAGCAAAAATGGTTTTGCAATTTAAACAAATCTTTTTAGATCTGGCAGCCAACCGAAGCAAATTTCCAGATAAGACTGATGCAGCTGCTGTAGTTTTTGAAAACACCCTAGGCACCCTATTTGCAGGGTTGTTTGGAAATGGTGTCCCAAAGTAACTTTTCGAAAATCGTTTTCAAGAAGTGCTAAAAATGATACTTTCAAGATTGGCATATTAACAAGAGTCTAAAAGATAAAAACTAAATCAACCAAGACTCCTTGTAAGAATTAGTGGTCTTGTCAAGAGTGAATATGCTGCTCCAAAACACCTTGGTCACCTTGATTTCTTGGGTGATTTTGTGTAGCTGAATGTTCCTCAAGACTTAAACCATATGTGTTGTTTGCTGATCTTGTGTCACTGAAGCTCGGAACCTGTTCCTAAGACTTGTTCTCAACATTTATCCACCAGGTTAATAAAATATCACAAACAGCGGTGTAGGAACAACGGTGTATTAGGCCCTGTTTGGAGAGCTTGTTTGGAACAACATTACTTAGACAAATATGTTACTCTTGGGATTGTTATCATCAAAACTAAATATAATCAACAATAAACAAGTCAACTTCCACATCACTTGCGTTTGGATTATGACCGCAAAATTGATGTCTGAACCAACTAAATGTTTAACGAATGAAATTAATTAATTATTATTCAAGAATTATTAAGTATTCAAATGAAACTTTCAGTAACTGATATACTTACTCCAAATATGGTTGCATTTCATCACAATTCAGTAAAATGTGAAGGCGAGCGACACGATACTCCGGCTCAGTAAGATATCTTTTTCCTCGATTTCCAAATGGAGTACCCTTACGGTTGAACACCGAAAGAGTTCGCATTTGTGGTTCGGGTTGTTGCAGATCCTTATTACGCCTAATACTTGGGCAATGCAAGCTTGACTGAAAATAATACTCAGCGAAATGTTTTATCTCAAATGCTAAGTATGCGTACACCATAGATGCCTCTACACGAGCTTTATTCTTTGCCGTAGGCTTCAACCAGCCAAAGTACCTCTCAAAAGGATACATCCATCGATACTGAACAGGTCCATCCAACAAAGCTTCTTTGGTTAAATGAATGGGCAAATGTTCCATGACATTCCAAGAACCAGGAGGGAAAACTGTCTCCAACTTGCAAAGAATTATAGCAATGTTCTTGTTTATCTCTTCCAGCATGCTAACATGTAACTCACTGGAGCATAGGTTTCTGAAAAATTCACTCAATTCTACCAAGGGTCCCAACACATCTTCCGGAACAGTAGCAAAAGCTACTGGAAGAAGATTCTCCAAAAACACATGATGATCATGACTTTTCATATTTTGCAACTTTGTGTTAGATGGATCTACCTAATTTCTCACATTAGAACAATAACCATCAGGCACATGAACCTCTCGCAACCATTGACAAACAGCCCTTTTTTGAGGTAATGACGGTGCAAACCTGGCTTTTGGCTTGCACAATCTATCAGTTGACCCTCTTGTAGTCAAGTTCAACTCTTGCCTACTACACAGAATGAACATATCCATTCTTGCTTTGATATCATCCTTTGTTTTTCCGGGAACATCCATCACTGTTTTTATAATATTTTCACTAAGTTTTTTTCAATATGCATAACATCAAGGTTATGCCTCAGAAGTTGATACTTCAAATACGGCAACTCCCAAAAGATACTTTGCTTTGTCCAATTATGTTCATTTTTCTCAAATCTCGGAATTTGAAAATGGATATCTGTAGTCACTTTAGGCAATGTCGATACCCTATCAGACAACATTTTACCAGAAATCCTTTGGGGAGGGCCAATGTGTATGCTCTTCCCTTTACGAAAAGCAACTTTATTAGCTTCAAAACTATAACGGCCTGTACCTAATATTCATTTTAACTACATTGAACCATCTTAATTACAAATTAATCAAGTTGGGCGCCGCATTTCAAATCAGCAATTTCTATACATGCATATGTATTTGTACAATTGCAGGTTGAATCGGCACAGTGACCTTGAATTAGGTTTTTGCTATACTCCTACATAAGTTATTAAAATTCTAGTGAATAATTAAACATCCGCTAAAATAAAAATGTATTTTCCCAAAATTTTATGTGTAAAGGATGAAAAGTTTTTAATTCACAAATTTTAGTCCCCACTTAAAAAAAAAAAAAAACCACAACCGACATTAAACAAATTAAGAACACAAACCCAAAAACAACCAACTACAAAATGCCAATCTCCCTCCTCTTCCTTCAGCCCAGTCAGACGACCCCCCCGGGTGCTCCCGATACTCTCTCTCTCCCTACACTTCGTTCACCAAACCCCGGCCGTCACTGCCTCCCCCCCGTCGCAGCCACCAACTGAAGCTAGTGTTCCATGCCTTTTCCTCCTCCACGGCTCCCCTGTGCTCCTTTTCTCCTCTGCTCTGTCGGCCCCTGTTGTTCCGCCTGTCGCTGGCCAACAACCCGCCGCCGACCGCCTGCAGCGCCGCCACCGCCGTCTTCTCTTCTTTGTTCTAGCTTTAGCTCGAATTGAAAGGTAAAATCCTAACCTTGCTTAGTTGATTATTTGGGTTGTTGTGATTTAAATTGTATTAATGAATGTAATTAGCAAAGCTGCCTATTTGCTTGCAATTTTTGAAGCTAGTTTGGATGTTGAAATTGAAGGTGAATTAGGGAAATTAGCAGAGTCTTGCGATGTTGACTAGTGGATTCAATTTGTGAATTGGGTTATGTTGTTATAAGCTTGATAGAAGTTGGTATATGTTTGCTGAATTTGGTTATGTTGTTATAAGTTGAGATGAGTTTGACATAAATTCTGAAGCCAGTGATATAAGTTTGAAGTAATATGCTTGGGGGGGCACAATAATCCTACTGTGAGACGACGTTGTTATTTCTATCATTGTGAGAATATGTAATTAGTATCAATACTTGCCATAATATGATCGGAGGCATAATATGCTTAGTATAAGAAATGATAAGAATGCAAATTTTTGAAGTTTGAAATTGTTCAGTTAATAAGTATGTTTATGTGAATTTGGGAAGTAAGATGAGGGTGGTGAGTGAGTGTGAATGTTAGAGATTATGCTTGAATTCCAGTTTGTCTATGATGGTTTAGGAGTATTTAGAGCAGTTTCATTTTAATAAATAATTGAAGGCGATGGGTAGATTGTAAATATTAAAGGATGTGGGCTATGTCATGATCATGACTTGGTAAACAAGATTGTGGGTTGGATAAAACTAAGACGTGTTAATATTGAATTGAGGATGTTTAGAGTTATCCTTATGAGAATCTAAATAATATTAATGGACTACCCATGTGTTGGGGATATGTATACCATGGCTATGGTGGTTAAGGGTTTTCGGGCCATTATGTTGCCTTATTAGTGCCTAAATGAGTTTATTGAGTTAATTATAGAGAAATGTGTATGCATGGGAGGAGTTGGGTGAGTATACGTCATGACATTTGGTGTTCATATGGGGGTTTTAGAGTTGTAATTCAAATAAAATACGAGCTTGGCTATGGTTGATTTGATGGTTTAAGTACTTTATAATGAACAATTGAGTGAAATTCATGAGAATTAGGTGTTAGACTGTTCAAAAAAATAATAATAAAAAAATAAAAAATTTGGATGTATTGTTGCCATGAGTGGGTGATACGAGGTACGATGCTGGGGTGAAATTGAAGCTTAATTAGGTTGCCTTTAATAGTATTTAAGTAAGTCTTTGATAGTATTTGAATGGAAAGCTTAAGGCATAACACCAATTCGAAGAGGGAATCAATAATCGTAATAACAAAGTTAATAACAATCCTGATAAAAATGACCATAATTCAAATGATGCAATAATAACAACAGTATTAATGACAATGGTTCCTAATGACATTAATACTAAGACTACAACCAAATAAACGATGAGGAATGAGCTTACACTAATAATTAGAATGGTGGTGGTGATAACGTTGTTGCTTCATTTACGTGTTTATGACATTCAGTAAGTGTTAGCCGTAGGAGGGAGAGGAATGGAAACAAAAATAAAGTAGAACCTAGTTAATAATTTTTGTCATGCTAAAGATTAATAAAGAGTTCAAGGGATTTAAATTATTCATTAAACCAAGAAATTAATAAAACTCCTTGACAACCTTAACTTCGCACTAATCAAAAGATAATTACATATTTAAATAGGGATGAGGCCACCTCTATCGCTTCAAGCTGGCAACGTATGTTCTCCATTATAAAGAAGTGAAAATTTCAAAGACCAGGTACGTACATTACCTGTGCTCTTCGAAAACTCACATATTTCTCAGCAATGAAAAAATTAATATAAGATTCATTTAATGAACTAATTTTCTCAATGTTTTGTCACATAAACAAGTGGCCCTGCTAATTATCAATTATCAGGGCTTATGCCCATCAGTATACCCGCGCGCGGTGTCAACTCAGGCTTCTCGATTAGCCTGGGGGGTGAGCACCTAAAGTATGATCGTTTTATGATGTACGTCGACCAAGGGGTCCACTTCCAGTTAATAATCAGCAAATCAATTTTACTTAAACATTCTCTCTCTCTTGTTTGCAAAGCAAAAAGTTTTAAAATGCGGTCGGCCCAACTAATTTACCATAAAACTTAATTTGTTGCAGAGGAATGTACGTGCTGAGCTTCGGCTCATCATTCGAATGTATTTATGTTTTCTGTTTTATGTATGGGGAGCAATGAATAGTTGTCCTCCTGATAAGCCGGGAAGGTAGCCAACAATGGACGTTTCCTGAGCATTAGGTAGTCATCGCTCACAGTGATGATAAGTTGGTAACTTGGAGATTATGTATTGTTATTCTTCTAAAACCGGAGGATAATAATGTTTGGTATTAATACACTAAGTTATCATGTGCATTATGAACTGTATAAGTAGACAAATATTTATGTTGGGCAATTCCAAGGTTTAGTAAATCAGGTAGCCTTGTTCCATCCCAGAACGGCGGTAATGCCTCCAATCAAATTAAAAGCCTTCCGCTGCAAATTAACAATAAATGATTGGTTAAGTTAGAGTAATCAGACATTAAAAATTGGGGGTGTTACAAAAACAATGATTCCGAGGCAAGAATCGTCGATGGCAATCGAACCAAGATGGCTTTCGGCCATGCTATAACTGGAATGCACAATTTTGGTACATACAAACCGGACATGCTAACAACCCATGAGTACTCCAACCAGATAACTTACCATATACGGGAAAATCATTAATTATCCACATCAACGTGGCATGCAATCTAAAAGTTTCCCCGCGTGAAACATCAAATGTATCCATCCTAACATCCCACAGCATTTTCAACTCATCAATTAAAGGTTGCAAGTACACATCAATCCTGTTCTTCGGATTTGTTAGATTCGGATTAATACGACAATTGGCCACACAGAATACGATCTTCCAGATATGGAAAATGGTGTGAAACCATCACCACAAAGACCTAACCTTACATTTCGAGGCTCCGCTGTAAAATTTGGATACTTTTGATCGAAATGCTTCCAAGCTAATCCATCCGATGGACGCCGGAGAACACCCGATTCTTGGCGGTGCTCATGATGCCATCTCATATGTACGGTAGTCCTTTTTGAGGCATACAGTCGTTGCAATCTTGGGATTAAATGCAGGTAGTGCATTTTTGCATATGAAACATCCTTATGACCTCGTTGGTTGCATTTCTTTGGTAATTATCTTGCATGTCCATAAAATTTGCATATAGACAAACCCTCATCCTGTTTACAATAAAGCATGCAACCATTCGAGCAACAATCAATTTCCTGAATATCCATACCTAAATCTCTCAATTTTCTGAGCTGCTAATGATAATTTTTTGGAATGCCACTTTTAGAAGGGCATATATCTTATATGAGGCCAACAGCTTCGTCGAAACAATATTGAGACATGTTGTGCCCCGATTTAATACTAAGTAGCCTCACAGATGTTTCAAGTTCAGTTATGTTACACCCTTCATACAACGGTCTTTGGGCAGATTCAAGCATAGTATGAAATGCCTCAGGATTTATGTCATGATGGCTACTCATGTTCATTTCATTAGCTTGGAAGGCAACATAAAGCATGTTCTCCATATGATTATGATCGTTGTGATCGTAATCAAAATTCATGGAATGTGAACTATTGCACCCCCTACTTCCGAATTATCTTCTTCTCCATGATTTGTCCAATGCCAATAATTCTTCACAAACCCCTTTCTATACAAATGAGACTTTACAACATCAGGTGCAAAATATTGCATATTCTTGCACTTTACACATGGATATCTATAAACTCCATTAATTCTATACTCCTCTTGATTTCATGCAAACATATTAACTCCCATCAACCACTCATCTCTAAGTCCATGTCTATTAGGATTTTTTCTCCTATACAGCCATTGACGATGCAACGGCCAATCCATATGTTGCTAATATGATTGCTTTAATTGTTATATACACAACAATTAATTGCAATAAAAATCTTTTAGAAATCTATTTAACTAGTTCAACATATATATATGTATTACATAAAAATATATTTAATAGAACTATTAAATATATCATAACACACCCAATTAAGCGTCAAACATAAATTACATAATTTATTTCACACTTTATTCAAATAAACAAACCAAAAAAAACAAAATACTGTTACCCAAAAGATAAAATAAAAATACTTAACAAGTTAAACTAAAAATTAACCATACCTCAAACAAGAATATTCTTTACATACTTCCCAATGATTAATATACACAACGAATCAAACAAAAAATAAACATACTTAATATACTTAAACAATTCAACCAAAATTTCACATCACTATATTATTTGTGAAAATAAATGTAATCGAGCATCAAGCACAAATGAAATTATTGCTTTCGTACTTCATCCAAATAAATAAATCCAAACAAAATTAATAAGATATAATACAATTAACATAATGAGCAAACTTGAATTAATATATACTTAACGCACCTCAATATATACTTAACATACCTCAAAAATACATACACTTCACATACGTACAAAACATTAATATATATTACAAATCAAACAAAATACAAACATACTTAGAAAATTTAAAGTATTCACTAAAACAAAATACATTACACATGTGTAATATACTTCAACATTTCATAATAATTATATAATTATCATAAATGCACATACTTATCATATTTTACTCCACTTATTCAAATAAATACACTTCACAAATAAAATTAAAATTTCATATAATTCACATCCACATTTTACGAAAAATATAAATTAGATATTAAACCAACCAAGTCATACTTTCAAATTAACCATATCTCAAAAAAAGAATATTATGCACATACTTACCAAAAATTAATATACACAACAAATCAAACAAAAAATAAACATACTTAACATTCTTAAACCATTTACCAAAACAAAACATATATCACACATGCTTACGTACTCACAACTATTTCAATTATTCAAATTAACATACATTACATATTAAATTAGAGTTACATTATACTTTTTTCTTAACAAAAAAAATTCCCACAAAACCTAAAATACAACAATTAATGCAATTAAACATATATGCCAAAAAAAATAAATTTAACATAACAATACTATTTATCCACATAAGCCTCATTAAGCATCAACCACAAATTAAACACCTTATTTCACACTTCATCTAATTAAACAAACCCAAACAAAAATAACAAAATACTACTAACAAAATAACATATTGCACGTACATACATATATATATATATATATATATATATATATATATATATATATATATATATATATATATATATATATATATATATATATATATATATATCTATATATATGTGTGTATATATATATATACACATATTATATATATATATATATACACAGATACATACATATGCTTGCATAGTTATATACTACATACATACATACATACATACATACATACATACATACATACATATATATATCTATATATATATATATATATATATATATATACATATATATATATATATATATATATGCACATGTATATATTTGGATAGGTATACACACACGCACACACACACACACACACAGATATGTATATATATATGTGTGTGTGTGTGTGTGTGTGTGTGTGTGTGTGTGTGTGTGTGTACATATATATTGTAATGCCCCTGTCATAGAGAGAGTCACGCCGCCAGGGCTTTGTAAAAGGAAATCCTTAAGGCTCTTGAAGGTTGAGGCTTTGGATTAACATTTAGATAGTTATTCTAGAATAAAACTGCCAGAGTTTCTCCTATTTTAGCAATGTTTGAAGGTGTTAGCTAAGCTAAGGGTACCTGTAACTGGGGATAGGGTGTAACATTTGCTAAAATAACCCAAGTTCATTGCCTTGGGCCACTTGTCCGGATCACTAATGATCTAACAACTAAAACAAGGGTTAGAAAGTCACATATACAGGTATAGAGCCGACTATATGCTTTCACATACAACGATAACTTAAAAATTTACAACGTGGCAGATCGGACAATTGCAAAACTGGCAGAGACTTCTGAGGGATCGACGTCAAACAACTTCAAAGTATCACTTAAACCTGCTCAAATTGAACGTGGGAAAAAGGGGAATAATGAAGGGATAAGCAACCACACGCTCAGTGAGAATTCCCCTACTTCTTAAAATCCAAAAAAGTTGCAGGCAATAATGTTAATAATAGCCACATATCATGTATTCATACTTTACTGACAAATAAGGTAATCAAAATCCCCAAGGAAAGATCACCCCCATTGAGACTTCATTCTAGCCATTCAACTCGATTCTAGGCCCTCATTGACCAAACTTCCTTACTAGCAGGCATTCAGGCATATAAACAAGTAGGCAACAATGATTCAATATAAAGGTCTTTAAACTCACTTTTGAAAACATAGTGACTCTCGATAAATACCAAGAATGGTTTATAATCCACACAAACTCCTTTTAAGCGTATAATGCTTTTTAAAAGTTCTAGAAACATCTAAACTGGTAAGAAAGATTCTTTCATCGAATATGCATATTGAAAAGCTTGAATGTATGGCACATTACTAGGATGTAACTATACTTCATTTGAAATCTCATTTAAACTATATTCAAGACACATTCATAGAATATATGCAGGTTAGGTACATTTGGAAGCTTTCTTCTTCTCTTAAAAACACTTTACTTGGCCTCTTGAGGCCCGTATCCCTTTAAAAGAACTTCTTTTCCTTTTCTGAACTGCTTAGAATGGTAAAAAGCCAAATTTCCTTTTTATCAGGAACTTACTTATAACATAAAAACATCTTATTGCGCTGGTTGGGGAGGTCAACACCGTCCTTAAGTGAGATCGTCACTTTCAATCTACATTATCCCCGGGGTATACGTACTTAACTTTTGGCCAAAACGCGTCTTAGCAGAGCAACTCTAACCTCGATACTGTCCTCTGTGGAGTAACAGCTCACACCAGGATAATCATATCCTGAGTTCAGTCCCTCTCAAGGTTTTCTTACATGTCACACATCAGGGAACAGCTCACACCAAAATAATCATATCTTGAGTCCAGCACCCGAGAACAGCTCACGCCACCTTTGTGTCCAACTCCCAACATTACCTTAGGAGGGAACACCTCACGCCATCTTTGCGTCCGGTTCCCACCCTCAAGGTCTGGCCACTTGCCTAGCGCTTTCACAGCCTTTAAAATTGCATGACATTTCTCTTTTTCAGGTGGTTACTTTGCTGAAATCTTACTTTTAAACAAAACGATCATTACCCTTCGACCCATTTATAGCTCATTCATTTTGGCTTAAAAACTTCTTATAAACGGAATAAGTTTGCTAACTCGTAAATCGACTTCGTAAATAGCTTAAAAGCTTCTTATGGACGTAATAAGTTTATTAACACGTAAATCGACTTTCTTTGAAAATTAAAAGCTTCTTAAAAATGTAATAAGCTTGTTAGTACGTAAACCGAATTCGCTTTAAATTTAAAAGCTTCTTATAAACATAATACGTTTACTAAATCGTAAACGACTTAGTTTCTAACTTAAATGCTTCGTACGAACGTAATAAGTTTATTAAATCGTAAAATGACTCCGTTTAACTTAAAAGCTTTTACTAAATCGTAAAACGACTCCGTTTCTAACTTAAAAGCTTTGTATAAACGTAATAAGGTTGCTAAATCCTAAAACGATTACGTTTCTAGCTTGAAAGCTTCGTATAAACGTATTAGATTTGCTAAATCGTAAAACGACTTCGTTTTCAACTTAAAAGCTTCGTATAAACGTATTAGGTTTGCTAAATCGTGAAACGACTTCATTTTAACTTCAAAGCTTCTTATAGACGTAAAACATTCGCTAGTTTGTAGATTGAAACTTATTTGAAACATAAAGTGCTTAGCTAATGTTTAATTCGAAGTACGTTTGAAATCAAAACTCATTTGAGACTTAAGTACTTAGTTAACAATAAGTGCAACTAGATTTGAAATCAAAGCTCATAGTAATTTAAGGTAATAAACTTATTCCAATGTCTAACCTAGGTTCATTTGAAATTCCCTTTTTAAATTCATAGAGTGGTGCTTAAGTAAATCAAAACCTTTGATCGCTTCCAAGCTTATTACTATTTAAAACTTAAGGCATTTAGCTTATTTTAATTCAATCAAGGTTTCTTTATATATTTTCAATATAAATGCTTCTTTAAAATATAATGGATCTACTAGCCCTTGAATCGAAACTCAATGGAGACTTAAGTAAGCAAATAGCATACAAATCAGCTAAACTTCATAATTAGCATCTTAAGATGCTCTTTTTCAGGTTGTTTGAATCCTTTTAAACACCAGGAGAATTTATAAACAAGTCAATGCTTTAAACATTTTCAAATTCACTTTTAGTTCATTTTTAAACTTCCTAAACCTATTGACTATTTAGTCAAGTCACTAACTGAATAGTTCGATGATTTAGGACTTTTTTACACCTTAGACATCCTAACACGCGAATAAACAACTGACAAACATAAAAGTATTTTCAAACCTGTAAAATAAACTTTCTAATTGACCTTTCCTTTTTAAAGGCATCTAAAGTTTCAAGAATTAATCACATAACGTCGTGTAGCATATCGGGGGAAATGGGGTTCACGCATAGCACATCCATACACTTCATATCACAACTCATTAAGCCACATATAGCCTTGCAATCCACAAGATTACGGCAATTCAGAACCCTGTCTCCCTCCTCACGCATCACCGACCACAAGAACCTCAAACCACTTAATAGTTCCACCTCGAGCCATCCAACTTCGAACTCGGTTCAATATTGTCATAAACAAACCAATACCTCACAAAAGCATCATATAAAAGCATAGCATATTCATCAATAACCTTAAACAGAATTTAAACATAATCGTATTAATTTAGTGACAACTCCTAAACAGAATTCAACATACTTTATTAAGGCCTTAATCTGCCCGAGAAGCATCCTTAAGCTTCAACACAACTTAAACAATAATCTGATAAATTGACAGTGCCATGATAACATTCTATTTGTTAAGCAATTCTCCAAATTGCCAGATTCCTAACATTCAGCATCAATTTATCATACAATTCATCCCTTAATCAATACCATGTTAATAATTTCTCAATCTCAACTCTAAGTTTATCCAAACTGATTTCAATCCTCGAAATTAACATGCACTAGCTAATTCGATTAAATTCATTAAAAATAGTAGTAATTTAGGAGGAAAGGAACCCTCACCTTAAACCCAAGTTAGAGGTTCGATTTACGGTCGTGGCTTGACTTTAGAGGCTTGAATAACTCCAATCCTTCGCCTCTTGCTTACCCACACTGGAACAGGACCAAATCATGCCCAAATTCCCGAAATTTGAACCCTAAAACCAACCCAAACTCACTTACTAATTTGAGGTTGAATTGGGGTTTGAAAGCTGCCGAAATTTACAGGAAATTGAAGCAATCAAGAGGTGAAGTTCACGGCCATACCTGGGGCATGCGTTTGAGCTTCAATTCAGCGCCAAGGAGAGTAGCTGGCTTGTTCGAAATTCAGCCCAAATTCACACGAATTGATACTAGCTTGGAGGGTGGTCGAATGGGTGGGGTTTTGCAGCCGTGGGCGGCGGAAATCGGCTGCCAAATTGAGCTTTGGAGCCATGTTAATGGAGAAGAAGAGGAGGAGAAGGGGGCTAGCAGCAGAGAGAGGAAGGGAGAGACTGTCGGGGGGGTCGTGCGTGAAGAAGGAGAGGGGGGTGTCTCGTGTAATTTACTAAAATGCCCTCCCTCACTTTATTTTTTTTGGTCTCAAGCTTATTCATATTCGATACGGCTAGTCTAATTTGTAACTTGAATCCTAAACTAAAATCGATTATATACTCCTTCATAAACTATTTGTTCCTAAATCTATCTAGGTTCGATTTAATAACATCGAACTACTTCTAAGGTTAACAACCTAATCGTACTCGGGCTCCTACTTGAATTAGTACTCGCTAATAACTATTAATAGCGCTTATAAAAAATCATTGAATGATTTTCAAAATTAATAATAATAATATTATTACTGATGACAAAAATATTCTTTTTAATAAAATCAATGCTCGCATAGGCACTTAGAAAATAATTTTAGCTTATATTGCCAGTAAAATATGGTTTTTATAATGAAAAAAGGCATCACGAACAGCTTAACAGAAAATAAGGTACACAGTCCTTACATATATACATATATATATATATACATACATCTATATATACACACACACACACACACACACACACATATATATATATATATGTATGTATATGTGTATGTATATATATATGTATATGTATATGTATGTGTGTGTGTATATATATGTATATGTAGATGTATGTGTGTGTGTGTGTATATATATTATATATAATATATATATATATATAATATAATATATATATATATATATATATATTATGTATATATTGCATACATACATACATACACACATATAGACACACACACACACACACACACACACACACACACACACACATATTGTAATAACCCGACCCTAACCTATATTTATTTATTTAAATCATATTTATTTATTTAATTAATCCTAGTCCTCAAATGGAGACCTAACACCCCAATATGTAAAGATTAAGAAGGCTTCTAAAACTTTTATTGAGGACACAAAACATGATTCCCACAATAGGTTTCCTAAAATGGGGCTTAAACACAAGTGCGTCAGTTTTTGATCCATTCTACACAGTCTCGGTAAAATGACCATAACTTTTTCTACAGACCTCGGTTTTAATCAGTTTATAGGCGACACTCTGTCCGTTTTTTCCCAAAATTTGAGAGTCTTATTGAGGTGTGTTAATATCATATCCCTATTCTTGGGTACAGTGATGGATGAAACCCAATGTGGGGATGCCATTTGCAACGTCTTAAGGGATGAATATAGTGTCAAGTTAGATGTAAACCTCTAGATCAGGAAATGCCTTGAGGGGTAATATCTTTGATGTGAACAGCATGAGATGAAGGTTACAATGAGTGCTTAGGTATGGAGATAACAATTAGTAGCTTATGGTGTGCTACTTGGCATATATATATGTGTTGAACAAGTAAGATTAAGTTGCCAGGTATCGGAATCATCTGGTCTTGACACTAAGACCTTACATTAGCACTGCTCTCATTACTTCATGCAATTAACTTATTTCTGTCCTAGTTACCTTGAATGGTTCAAAGGCATTATTTCTTTGCTGCTAACACTCTCTTGACTTTTAATGGAGTGTTTATGAAAATTCTCATATGTGGTCTGTAGGGAGTTCTTCAAACACATCTAAGCAATCTTTCTTATAGGTGATTCAAACCCTGACAATCATAGTCATTTAATTATCTATTTCTATACTGGAGCCTATAATGACCCCCAATGTGCATTCCTGGGTGATTTGCAATTCTTCCTAAGCATATTTGACTCATTCAACTTGCAGCTCAGTCATCACTATGTGCATATTTTTACTGTCACCTACTTGAACTCATTGCTTCTATTTGGGCATTATTTATTTATTACTTGCAAAGCCTTTGGGTGCTTCAGACTCATTCATTGAGTGCCCTTGCAGTAATTAAATGTATCCATATTGTTTGTGTTTCTATACCACCGTAACGTCATGTTGGCATACTACTCCATGGTCGTGACTGTATGTCGTTACTCAAGTTATTTTGGTAATCCTTTCTTTACTAATATAGCTTATCTGTTAATGATGAACAACGATTAGGGCTATTTTCATATGCCAGCAGTTTTGAAGTTTATATGCCTACTCAAGACTTCCATTTATTGCAAATTATTTTATTGCTGGATGCCATCATGTTCAGTCATAAGATTGACCCCTTCATCTTGACGTATTATCCTTTCAAACATCAGATGAATAAAATTTTTATTCTGACAGTGTTGCCCTTATCTTCGTCATTTTACTCACATACGGATACCATATGACCTTTCAAACGCCGATTAGTAACCTGTTACATTTCTTCACCTTCATTACTTAATACTCTCTCTCAACTTCATAACATCGATCGTTTGCTTTACTATCATGACCATCATGAATAAACTGCCTGTCTTGCATATGCTACAGCTCATTTCTATGCCTTGCCTCTTTCATTACAATTCTTCATCCTTTCATTCATTTAGCTTACATGTCGGTCCTTTCTAACAAATAAAGAAATATCTTTGCAAGAGTTCATGTTGTGGTTGTATCTCTTTACATTTTAGATTACCCCCTCTGTCATTTCAATGTACTGAGACCAGAAGGCAATTGAATGTTTATCTTTTATACACATGCCTCTAGTAGTATTGCTGGAACCATATTCATTGGACATTAATTCAGTTTGATTGGCAGATATGGTATTATTATGGGGTTGAACTGACTGTGTACTTACAGGACTACGATGATTGGTAAGGATCTTAAGGTTAGCCTGAGAGAGGAGGATTGGCTAAACATGCGTATCTACGGGCCGATGGAAGAAAAGCCCTATTGATTCCCTCAATTACATTGCGCAAGCAAGTGAATTATCATGTCAGTAATGCATTGAATATTAGTGATTTGTTAACCATACTCGGTATATCCATATCAATATTTTCAGTTGGTGGATTTAGAGATATTTCATCTGAGGATTATCAGGATTGTTTCTCCATTTAGCAAGCCCTTCTGAGACTACTCAAATGCTCACAGTAGATTCAGCATAGCATGGATATTGGAATCGACCTTAGGGTCAAGTTACTTGTGTGGTATGGAGTGTGAGTTAGTACATGGTATGGTTGACCTATTATGGACTTTGGTCTTGAAATATTTCAGTTTAATAGATTTTGTGATTGTGAACATGAGTTGTAAGATTAAATAGTTTCAGTGAGTCTTGTCCTTATTAGGACGGCGGTAGTGCCCTCTATTATTAAGTCTTCCGCTGCAATTTTCTGTAAATCATATCATAATTCCCCTCTTAATGTATGGCAATAACCCTAACCTATATTTATTTATTTAAATCATATTTACTTATTTAATTAATCATGTTTATTCATTTAATTTATCAAGTTTATGAATTTAATCACTCATGGTTATTTGTTTAACCAAATTATGTTTATTAATTCAATGACACTCAATTTATATATTTACCGAATTACCTTGTGTCATTTAAATTCCCCCTTTCATTTGCTGTATTTAATCACTTCGGTTGGGGGATATTGCATTTGAGTCCCATTTTACAATTCAAGTTTCAGTGATTGTTAATTCAAGTTTTGTTAATTAATTAAATATCGGATGAATCGATAGTAGGCCAATTTTTATATTTTTATGGTTTAAGAATTATGGTTTAAGAAATTATTATTATTATTATTATTATTATTGTTGTTGTTGTTGTTGTTGTTGTTATTGTTGTTGTTGTTGTTGTATATATTATTATTATTATTATTATTATTATTATTATTATTATTATTATTATTATTATTATTATTATTATTTTTATAACCTTGCAGAACTTTAATTTTGAGTTAATCGCACTCGGTTTGATTATTTTCCGAACCCGAGCTTATTTAAGGCCAATTTCGATCCAACAATCTTTACATCATTTGCTTACTAATTATCATTAATTCTTGCAAATTGCCATTGGTAAAAAGTTGGTTTTTAAGCTAAAAACCTCAGCCATATGTTCTACCTAGTGTTTTTTTCCTTCATTTTACACCAAGTAAATTCAAGCTCCTTCTCTCTCTTCTTCCTCTCTCTAAACTCGGCCACCCCCTACCCTTTAGCAGCTGGCACTGTTCCAGCATGTTTCCGGTGAGTTTTCGGCCAAGCTCGGGCCAAGTTTGCCACCCCTAACATCCCTTCACCACTAGCTACCACCTCCCATCCTCAAAACCACTAAACTCCACCTCTATCTCTACTTATCTTCAAGGTAAGTGATCTTGATCTTGTTGGTTTTGATGTTTTATTTTAGTTTTGATTCTTGTTTTGATAATTGTGATCATTGATCATGAGTTTTGATAAGAACAAGAGTTATTTTCGGTATTGATCATGGTGGGGTTGAGCTAGGGTTAGGGAGTGATCATGTTTATGCAAGCTTAAATGAAAACCATGTTTACGGATTGATTTGCATTTGATTTTGTAATCTTTAGTTTTATTGATGGTTATGATGCTATTTTTGGTAATTTGGAATGATTTCAAGTGAGGTTTTATGTGAAAAAGGAAGAAAAGCCCAAAACAGAAAGACCTGGAATTTTTAGAAAAATAGGACCGAATTCAAGATGAAACTGGTAATGATCGGCTCATCCAAAAATTATGCATTTTGGTAGGTAGATATTTCAGTGTGTTAGCTTTAAAATTCCTTTTGAATCGCCTCAATCCCGGATCTGTGGAAAACGTTATGGTCATTTTGCCGAGACTGTGCAGAATGGATTAAAAACTGACGCACTTGTGTTTAGCCCCCATTTTGGGAAACCTATTATAGGAATCATGTTTTGGGTCCTTGATGAAAGTTTTAGAAGCCTTCTTAATCTTTACATATTGGTTTTAGGTCTTCATTTGAGGTCTAGGATGAAAGTTATGAATTTTTGAAATGCACTGATCTGCTTTGGTGCAATTGGACAGTTATTGTAATTTTTGTGCAACGTATACTTGGTGAAGGAAAATTCTGAAAATTTTCCTGTAGATTGTTCTTACTATTTTTGAATTTCCTAGAAGATTTCATGAATTTTGGTTGGGTAGTTGGAATTTGGTGATTTTTGGAAGCATTTTGAATAGATTTGCAAAGAGAAATAATAATGATTGAGGGAGATTGATCATGCACTTATTTTGTGTATTTTGGGCCAAGCAAGGTCATTTAAGGGGGACATGAATATTCATGGCCTTTCATGGAGTTTTTCGATTGATTAATGAGAAAGAAGAAGACAATTATACAAATTGAAAGTTTGTTTATGAGCTCTGAATCATTTATGGATTTTACAAAGGAAAATACCAAGTTTAGTGAGCTTAATAGCTTTTATTGAGTACAATGATTCATTTTAGGTGGAATTCTATATCTAACGGATTTATGCTTGAATTATGAGAAGTGGGAGAGTTATTGCAGTTTATGCTATTTTTGAACTAAGATATATCTCTCTTTGCCTCAAACTTTTATTACTTACTCACTTCAGCATATATCAAATCTATTTATTAAGCCAATCTAGTGTACTCGCTGTTATCTTGAACCAATAGCCTGAACCAAGTTATACATCAGCAAGCCTTCAACAAGCCTTAAATTCGTATCAGTAACCTATTTCAGAAAAGGCCATAACCACTCTTTCAATTATCACTATCAAGGCCTTTTCTTTGTAATCTCATTTATCTCATTATGGACTATTTTACTTTCATTTTCATATCAAATTTAAGTACTTTCGTCAACTTAGTGTTGAAATTATATTAAAATACCCAAATTATATATACCATATAATTACTCAATTTCTGCTACACATACTTTTACTTACTCAATCATGTGAATAAAGATCATTTACTGATTACATACACTTACAATGACATTTATGAAACAGAGTTGAGGCCTAGTTATCGTTCTCTGTTATGCATAAGTGTTATTAAGTCAGAACATATTTTTCAAGTCAGATGGCAATTATGAAACAACAGACTTTTATCAAGTCATATGACATTTTTAAAGATTCAAGGTACGTCCATTATCTGTATCTTCAGAAAGCATATCATGTTTATCAAGTTACATCTCCTAATGAGTTTATCAATGAATCAGTTTATACCGTGATTTGCCATTTAACTTGTGACCCTGTCAGTTATCATCCATAGGGCGTCAGCTCATTATTTACCCACACAGCTTCAGGCCAACTCTTGATCAGATTGGCAGGTGTACACCTACGTATAGATCATATCAGTGCAAGGGGTTCACATCCAGATAATAATGAGCAATTCAGTTTCATATTACTTCCATTTTCATTGGTATTGCCAACTAAATGAATTGCAAAGATGGGCACCCATCAACAGTGTTTTTATACTTATTTTACAATACAGAAATGTATGTATTGAGTTTTTGCTCGTATTTTCAAATTATTTTTATGTTTTCCATTTTAGGTGAGGAAGTATCATATGTTTCCCCATTTGGCAAGCCCTTCTGGGACTCATCAGATGCTCACAGTGGATTCAGCATAGCATGGATATTGGAATCGACCTTAGGGCCAAGTTACTTGTATGGTATGGAGTGTGAGTCAGTACATGGTATGGTTGACCTATTATGGACTTTGGTCTTGAAGTATTTCAATTTAATAGATTTTGTAATTATGAACATGAGTTGTAAGATTAAATGGTTTCAGTGAGCCTTATCCTTATCAGGACGGCAGTAGCGCCCTCTATTATTAAGTCTTCCGTTGCAATTTTCTACAAATCATATCATTAGCATTTTTGGGGCGTTACACATATACGTACATCTATATATTTATATATATATATATATATATATATATATATAATTATGCATATATATATATATATATATTAATAATATATATAGTATATATATCTATATATATATATATGTATATATGCATGCATATATATATATATCATTATATATATATATATATATTATATATGTATATTAATGTTTTATTATATATATATATGTGTGTGTGTGTGGTGTGTGTGTGTGTGTTGCGTGTGCGTGGACATATGTACATGTATATATATATATATATATATATATATATATGTATATATATATTGTAACACCCCCAGATTTCTAATTCTTTAATTACCACTGATTTAGCCTGAATGATAGCAGGAACTCCTAACGGGGTGTTACCGCCGTATTCCCTTCTTGGAAATATCAGGCTGGATATCATAACTGACATTTAAAAACAAAATCTTAACGAATTAAAGCCCACCATACATGGGTCCAAGAATTTTAACACAGAACTTGAACATCATAAGTAAACCAACTAGATACTATTACAGCTTCTAAAATCCTTTTTAGGCACAATTAGCATTCGGGCCTCGCTCTACTCTCCTGTCCCCAGTCCCAAGAACAGCTAGATCACCTGAAAACGAAATATTTTATAACAGTGAGATAAACTCAGTAACATTCACCCCCAACAGTCAAAGACACGTACAAATTCATTTTGAAAACATTTTAGGGACAGGGGAAAGCAACAACACGTTTCCAAGGTACACAACCCATTATCACCATCTTCCTAAAAAAAAATCAATTTCAGAATCACACTTCCATAGTTCCATTCAAAGTGTTCAGTTTCAGATAAGTCTTGGGTGAGCGACCCCAGTGGGTCTCATGGCCTGCGCTCTAACACAGCGCAGCCGTTCAACTCTTTCTTGGCCTACCGCTCCTCAGGCGGTTACTGCTTAACTTTCCTGGCCTACCACCATCATGGGTGGTTACCAATAACCTGGCTCACATATCGGCTGAGTACGTGGCCGCTGACATGCATGCACCTATTACCCGGGGAAGGCTATGGCCTTCAATCAGTTCCAATCGATTTAATTCACCCTATTTATTTCCTTTCAGTTAATGGATACCAACTTGATACATTCAGTTTCATTCAGATTTAAATGCTTTTCCCAACAGAAATCAGAATGCAGAAACAGAACTTCAAATGCAATCACAGAAAGGTTCAACTTTTACAACAGTAAGTTTCAACTTTTACAATATGGAGATTTCCAACTTCCGGAACAAACACAGCATTCAGTTCCCACCAATGAACCCTTTATAAATTTCACATCAGCGAACATCCCATTGGAAAGGAATACCAAGGAATCAATACAAGAACTCCCAAAACTTTCATGATTTCAGTAACACAAGGGAAAGGTTAGGGCATGACTGTTACCTGGGTACCGTACAATTTACGGGCTCGGTTACTTTAGTGAGGGTTCACTGCTCCTCACCTGGGCCCACAAACAGCCCATAGTCAGTCTACATTCAGTGTGGGGCACCCCTGGGCCTCCCCCAAATTTAAAAAGAGGTTTTCTAGATCTTTATTCATCCAACCCTATCCGGGGTAAAGGTTCAACTGGCCAGTTATGGGTCCAACTTCCAAAAATTATAACTCTAGTTTCCGATATTTGATTCTAGTGTTCTGGGTCAGTCTGGAAGCCTTACAATGTCCTCTATCTTTTCTATGTTTAGAGCTTGACTCGGTTCTACGCCGAACCCAGTCAAATTTTTGTTTCTTCCGGCAATGCTAAAGACTATCTTCCCCAGGACAGTCCCGGCAAATTTTATCAAAACTCCGGCTACGCTACTCCAAATGACCCAATTCCAAAACGACATTATTTGGAACATCTAGATGCTCCTACTCAGTAAATTTCACAATGTTTGGCCACCAGTACTAGCCTAGGGAATTTTTCTAACTTGAAGGCGAAACAGTCCAGATTCTGCTTCCCTAGATTTTACCCAGATTTTTACTCCTAAATTCCCATCCTCATAACATTTTCTTCCGACTTCAAACAATTATGTTCTTACCCAATCCAGAAAGATAATTTTATTTACTAAAACTTTCATGTTCAGAACTTCCACAAATTCACAGCATAAGCAAGTCTGAAAATTCAAGAACCGCACCCTATGCTTGCAGTTTCCAGATTTGATAGGGCTCGGCATTTTGGCCATGACTCTCTCCATTTAACTCCAATTCATCCAATTCAAAATCTCACATAATCTTTGCATCTTAATCTAACCACTGTAAAAATTTCATAATTTTTCGACAGCTAGAATAATTATCCCGAAGTTTCAAAGTTGCGTCAAAACAGCATGAATTCTGTCCAGATTGTTCGACTTTTTTTTGCACGGTTTTCGCTCGTTTCGGGTTGCCCAAAAAAATAGGCCCATACCCGTTAGACACGCTTAAACCTTCGCCCAAACCCAATCATGCCAAAAGAGCCCACCTTTACCATTAAATACCAAAATAACGTTGAAAAAACGCTGTTACTAGTACCTTTGATCGAAACTGGATCTAGATCGAGGAAAACTCCTTCGTTCAAATTCAATGCCGAGAGTGCAAAAATAAGAGGGACGACCGGTGGGGTGGCGGCACTAGGGTGGCCGGACGGTGGTCGGTGACGGTGTAAAAGTAGAGAGAGAAAGAGAGAGAGAGAGAGAGAGAGAGAGAGAGAGAGAGAGAGAGAGAGAATGTGAGGGGGAAGTGGGGGAATGGGTGGTTAGGATTCTAGGTTAAAAAGAAAAGAAAAGGGGGGAAAAACAAACTTTCAATTTTTTTTTTTTAAACATAAGTGGCGGCAGCAAGGGGGGGTTAGGGTTTGGATATTTTTTTATAAAAGAATAATAGTAATAAAATAATAATAACGATATTAGGAGTTTTACAAAAATCGGAAAGGGAAATTTTTGGAAATTTTAATACTTCCCAAAAAATATATCAAGAACTTTATTAAAAGAATTTCACGAGGGTTAATTGGCACTGACTTAGGTTGACTTGGCCTAGGTCGGTCCAACTGGGAAAAAAATTCTAAATCGAATTTCCAGGGTTTTACATACTACCCCACTTAAGAAAAGTTTCGTCCTTGAAACTTCATTATGCCGCGACACATCACCAATACATCCTTAATTCCTAAGGTCTTACATGCTACCCCACTTAGGAGGTTTCGTCCACGAAACTGATACATACCTGACTATGGAAAAAGATAGGGATATTTGCCTCGCATCTCCTATTCCAGCTCCCAAGTGGCTTCCGACGACTCATGGTTGGCCCAAAGGACCTTTACTAAGGGCACCGTCTTTTTTCGGAGATGCTTTTCCCGCCGGTCTAGGATCTGTATAGGTTATTCCTCATATGATAAATTTTCTTGGAGCTGTGAAGGATCGGGTTCGATGACGTGCGAGGGATCTGGAATGTACTTCCACAATTGCGACACATGGAACACATTATGTATCCTCTGAAGCTCAGCCGGCAGCTCTAGTTGATAAGCCACCTCCCTAATTCGCTGTATGACCGAATACGGCCCGATGTACCTCGGGTTAAGCTTTACTGCCTTTCCAAACCTCGCGACTCCCTTGATTGGGGAAACGCGAAGAAATACCTGGTCTCCTACCTGGAACTCAAGGGGTCTACGCCTCCGATCTACAAAACTCTTCTGGCGGCTCTGGGCGGCTTTCATTCATTCCTGAATTACTCTTATCTTGTCCGTGGTGGTCTGGATTAACTCTGGTCCGATGGTTAAGGCTTCATCGATCTCTTGCCAACGAAGCGGAGTCCTACACTTTCTCCCATATAGTGCCTCGTATGGGGCCATGCCAATACTCGCGTGGTAGCTATTGTTGTAAGAAAACTCAATTAGTGCCAGTTGTTCGTCCCACGCGCTCTTAGAGTCCAAGGCGCAAGACCGCAACATATCTTCCAGGGTTTGGATAGTACGCTCGGTCTGCCCGTCAGTTGCAGGGTGAAAGGCAGTACTAAAACGTAACAACATTCCGAACGCTTCTTGCAGCTTTTGCCAAAATCCCAATTAGAATCGGGTATCTCGATCCGACACTATGGAGCTGGGTACTCCGTGTTGCCGTACTATCTCCTCGAGGTAGGCTCGAGCTAACTGATCTAGGGTCCATGTGTTCCTCATGGCTACAAAGTGTGCCGACTTCGTGAGCCTGTCCACTATAACCCAATTCGCATTGTGCTTCCTTTGCGTCAATGGTAACCCCATGACAAAATCCATAGACACAGAGTCCCATTTCCACTCAGGGACATCCAACGGTTGTAAGAGTCCCGCCGGTCTTTGGTGCTCTATTTTCACTCGCTGGCAGGTCAGACACTTTGCCACGTAATCAGCCACTTCTTGTTTCATACTACTCCACCAGAACATTTGTTTTAGATCCTTATACAGCTTATTTCCCCTAGGGTGTACCGAATGCGGAGTATTGTGTCCCTCATCTAGGATCTTCTTCTTGAGTGCCTCTACAGTTGGAACATACATATGATTATAGAATCGTATGGTCCTATCCTCGTGGATTATGAATCTGGGCACTTTTCCCACCAATATCTCTCCTCTTACCTGCTCTAGTTGAGGGTCCATGGTTTGGGCGAGTCGGATTTCCTCTATGAGAGTCGGTTGGGCCTCCAGGGTACAAAGCATAGGTCTAGCCTCTGGCGTAATCACATTAAGTTCTAACTTTCTAAATTCTCGACATAACTCCTCTGGAAGTGCTATTACACAACTCAGCATTGGGTATGGCCTGCGACTCAACGCATCCGCTACTACATTGGCCTTTCCAGGGTGATACTGAAAATGGACGTCATAGTCTTTTAGGAACTCCAGCCACCTTGTCTGTCTCAGGTTCAGATCCTTTTGTAAAAAGAGAGATTTCAGACTCTGGTGGTCGGTGAATACTTCGCAACGAACCCCGTATAGGTAATGTCTCCAGATTTTGAGAGCAAACACGACCGCGGCTAACTCCAGGTTGTGAGTCGGGTAGTTCCGCTCATGTGTCTTCAGCTGTCGTGAAGCATACGCTATCACTCATCCATCTTGCATTAACACACACCCCAACCCATTCCTAGAAGCATCACTATACACCACGAAGTCCTGCTCCGCAGTAGGTAGAGCCGGTATTGGTGCACTCGTAAGTCTCTTCTTAAGCTCCTGGAAGGCTCCTTCACATCTTTCCGTCCACTCATACTTGATGACCTTTCTGGTCAGATTGGTAAGTGGGGTGGCAATTTTTGAAAAGTCTTGGACAAATCGGCGGTAATATCCCGCCAAACCCAAGAAACTCCTTACTTCTGTCAGGTTTTTAGGTCTAGGCCAATTTGTCACTGTCTCAATCTTTTATGGGTCCACCGATACTTCCTCACTGGACACTATGTGTCCTAGAAAAGCTACCTTCCCCAACCAAAATTCACATTTTGAGAACTTAGCATATAACTCATTCCTCCTTAACATATCTAGGGCTACCCGTAAGTGGTGGGTGTGTTCATCTGGGGTTCTCGAGTAAACCAAGATATCGTCAATGAAAACTACCACGAACCTATCCAAATAGGGCTTAAAGACCCTGTTCATCAGGTCCATAAATGCCGCTGGGGAATTAGTGAGACCAAAGGGCATCACTACGAATTCGTAGTAGCCGTATCGGGTACAAAAAGCGATTTTGGGTATGTCCTCATCCTTGATTCGGAGTTGGTGGTATCCCGAACGGAGGTCTATCTTGGAAAAGGTTCCTGCGCCTCGCAGTTAGTCGAATAAATTGTCTATTCTAGGTAGGGGATAACGGTTCTTTACCGTTATCTTATTCAATTCCCGGTGGTCAATATACAGCCTTAGCGTCCCGTTCTTCTTCTTCACAAATAAGACCGGGGCTCCCCATGGAGATGTGCTAGGTCGGATATACCCTTTCTCTAAGAGTTCTTCCAACTGGGTCTTCAATTCCTTAAGTTCAGCTGGTGCCATCTGGTAGGGTGCCTTAGAAACGGGGGTGGCTCCAGGGGTGAGGTCGATACAGAACTCCACCTCCCTAAGAGGTGACATGCCAGGGATTTCATCGGGAAACACATCTGGGAATTCTCTCACTACAGGGATGTCCTTCAAGGAGGGCTTGACATCCTCAGTATTCACCGCATGACACAGAAATCTCTCACATCCTTTACCCGACAACTTACGAGCTTTCATTGCTGATACTAATTTCACTCTCATTCTAGGACTCTGACCCCTATGCACTATCTTCTCCCCATTGGGCCCTTTCAGAGAAACTTTTTGTTTCGAGCAGTCTATCTGAGCCTGGTACTTAGCCAACCAGTCCATCCCCAAAATAATTCCAAAATCAGTTAACTCAAACTTATATAGATCCGCTAGGAATTCACATTCATACGTTCTAAGGGGGCATCCCTCGTATAGTTCCTCACACAACACAGTCTTCCCATTCGGGAGAGTCACGGATAGTACTGAAGATCTACGAGTGGGGGTGAGCCCTAACGTCTCAACCAGCCTAACAGAAATAAACGAGTGTGTGGCACCCGAATCAAACAACACATTTACTAGTTGAGTAAGGAGAGAGAAAGTACCCGTCACAACATTAGGAGCATCCTCCGCTTCCTCTTTTCGCATCACGTACACTCGGCCCCCATTGTTCCGGGGTGGTTGGTTGGAGGGTTAGGACTGAGCTGACTGGGGTGCACGACTCTGCTGGTTGGAGTAGGCCGTCTGCCCTCCCCTACTTTGGTATGAGGATTGGGGCCGCTGCCCATACCCTTGGTTTTGCCTCTGTCCCTGACTCTGTCCTTGTCCTTGCCCGGGAGGCGGTGGAGGAAGTGGGCAATCTCGCACTTGGTGTTGATGGCTTCCACAGCGGAAGCATCTCTTCACTGTTCGACACTCCCTGGCGAAATGTCCTGGCTTCCCGCAAGCGTTGCAGGTTACCTTGGGTTGTGTGTTGGGATACTGGCCCCCTCGATTGAAACTGCCGGAGTGCTGTCCCCCAGCGAGTCTAGGGTTCTGCTCTTGCATCTGGAAGGTTCCTCGATTATCTCCCTTCCTCTTGGTACCCCTCTGCTGATTGAAGTATTAACTGCGCTCCTTCATTGCTCTTTCTACGTTGATCGCAGTGTCGTACAGCTCAACGTAAGAGGCATACTGCCGCGCTGATATACGTTCTTTGATAGTTGGGTTGAGTCCGGCCTCAAACCTATTTATCTTCAGCCTCTCATCAGCTACGAAGGTTGGGGCGAAACGTGACAACTCCATGAATTTGGAGGCGTACTCGAGAACGCTCATGCTCCCCTGCTGTAATTGCATGAATTCATTCTCCTTAGACTTCTGGAGAGAGGTGGGGTAGAAATGGTCCTTGATCATCTCCTTAAACTTACCCCACCCAAACCCAGGCTCGTGTTGTCTTTCCCACACTGTAGTCCACCAAAGGTCGGCTTTATCCTTTAGGTAGAATAACGCAAATCCTACCTTCCACTCCTCAGGGCAATGGAGTGCACCGAACAACTTCTCCATCCCTCTAATCCAGTCTTCGAAAGTTTTGGGGTCAGGGGTACCATCGTAAACGGGTGGGTGATGACTTGCAAATCTCTTGAACATATGTGAGTTATCCTCTTCTGCCCTTTTCTCCTTAACGTCCATTAACCTATGGATTTGTTCATTCTGGAGCTGCAGTTGCTCCCCTTGCTTCTGCAGCATCTCTAGCAGTAACAAGTTGGTGAGTTCGACTCCCGTAGGTGGATTTGTTTCATCGATCTGGCTACGAGACCCATTCCCGTTCCGGGGGCGTAGGGCCTCCAATCGCTCCCTAAGGGCTGCCATAGGTATGTCCTGGGTCGTAGGGACCCTCGTCACCGGGTGGGGCCCCGTCTGAGACTCTTCATTATGGTTGTTGGTGTTATTTCTCGCCATCCTGGTCGAGAAAAACAATTCGGGCTCAGTTCCTTCCCTAATAGTTCACATCCTATAACTTGCTAGGTTCCAGGAACATAATGCATGCCAGTGCATATTGCCAAAATTTTCTTAGAGATTCGTTCACAATATGCACTACCACATTCAGGTGGTAGATCCATTACATCACAACTCAGAAGATTTATATCATACAGGCACACAGGTATATCATCCACATGTTTCACATATTTCACAACAAGGTGCACGAATATTTTCAAAATCATCCAAGAACACTTTTATTGCATAAATTCTCAGTTTCAGCACAACTTTTTAACTCAAACATCCACAATGGCTAGTAACAATTTAAAGAAAATTACTACTAATGCTTCCCTAAAAAGAAATAAAACAACTTCCTAATGCTTCTAGCCTTTACTGTCTGGGGGCATCCAGTGGACAGGTGCCTCTACACATCCGACCACATCTACCCCGCTCCCAGCGGGTCATCCCAACCTCATTTGCTCTTAAGTCTTCCGAGTGGTTGGAGTGCTCATCTTGCACAAGGTGATTCCCTTCTTCATCTCTCTGATCTCCCCCTAAGTCCTCATTGCTCATAAGTTGCCCCTCGCTAGCCTCAAAATCTCCCTCAAGGTCTTCTTCAGGGTCTTCCTCAGGGTATTCCTCAGGATCTTCCTCGGGGTCTTCCTCTTCCATGAGGTCTTCCTCGGGGTCTTCCTCTCCCATGGGGTCTCCCTCCTCATCAGTATCCTCCTCCACAGGTGGTGACGGGTTGGCGTCCCTAGAGTCAGGGGTGGGGGGTTCGTCATAAGGACCTATATCAATGAGGTAGTCCACTAGCTCGTTCAGGTTGAAGTTCATAGGCTGTCACTTACATAAAGAACAATCCCCAGCAACCATAAATGCTGTCTCCTCAGGGTGAAGCTCATTGACTCTATAATGCCGCAAGGGGTCTCCCCAAAGAGCTAAAAGGAAGAACAGGGCTTGGTTGTGGTCGAACCTCAAACAATCATCAGGAACCTCAGCTAGTCTTCCATAAAGAAAAATCTCCACTCGCTCCAAGTGACTCTCAAAACTGGCCCCGGGAATCTTCTCCAACCTCCGGTGGCGACAAAGTCGTCCCATACACCCACAATGACGGGCCGCATTCATCCTAGACATTAGTAGGCCCAAATCAGATATATATATATATATATATATATATATATATATATATATATATATATATATATATATATATATATATATATATATATATATATATATATATATATATATATATATATACAAAAAGGTAACATATATATAAGTATATTCCCTTCCCAACCTACACTCACACTCCGAGCAGTCCTTATGTCTACCTGTTTTAGGGTTATTAACTAATATTATTCTCTTTATTCTTTAGGCGAGCCTTCAGGTCAGTTAACCTGGGCTCTGATACCACTTTGTAACACCCCCAGATTTTTAATTCTTTAATTACCACTGATTTAACCTGAATGGCAGCAGGAACTCCTAACGGGGTGTTACCGCCGTATTCCCTTCTTGGAAATACCAGGATGGATATCATAACTGACATTTAAAAACAAAATCTTTATGAGTCAAAGCCCACTATACATGGGTCCAAGAATTTTAACACAGAACTTGAACATCATAATTAAACCAACTAGATTCTATTACAACTTCTAAAATCCTTTTTAGGCACAACCAGCATTCGAGCCTCGCTCTACTCTCTTGTCCCCAGTCCCAAGAACCGCTAGATCACTTGAAAACAAAATATTTTATAATAGTGAGATAAACGTAGTAACATTCACCCCCCAACAGTCAAAGACACGTACAAATTCATTTTGAAAACATTTTAGAGAGAGGGGAAAACAACAACACGTTTCCAAGGTACACAACCCATTATCACCATATTCCGAAAAAAAATCAATTTCAGAATCACACTTCTATAGTCCCATTCAAAGTGTTCAGTTTCAGATAAGTCATGGGTGAGCGACCCTAGTGGGTCTCATGACTTACGCTCTAACACAGCGCAGCCGTTCAACTCTTTCTTGGCCTACCGCTCCTCAGGCGGTTACCGCTTAACTTTCCTGGCCTACCACCATCATAGGTGGTTACCGATAACCTGGCCCACGTCTCGGCTGAGTACGTGGCCGCTTACATGCATGCACTTATTACCCGGGGAAGACTATGGCCTTCAATCAGTTCCAATCGATTTAACTCACCCTATTTAGTTCCTTTCAGTTAATGGATACCAACTTGACACATTCAGTTTCATTCAGATTTAAATGCTTTTCTCAACAGAAATCAGAATGCAGAAACAGAACCTTAAATACAATCACAGAAAGTTTCAACTTTTACAACAATAAGTTTCAACTTTTACAATATAGAGATTTCCAACTTCTAGAACAAACACAACATTCAGTTCCCACCAATGAACCCTTTATAAATTTCACATCAGCGAACATCCCAGTGGAAAAGAATGCCAAGGAAACAATACAAGAACTCCCAAAACTTTCATGATTTCAGTAACACAGGGGAAAGGTTAGGGCATGACTGTTACCTGGGTACCGTACAATTTACGGGCTCGGTTACTTTAATGAGGGTTCACAGCTCCACATCTGGGCCCCCAAATAGCCCATAGTCAGTCCACATTCAGTGTAAGGCACCGCTGGGCCTCCCCCAAATTTAAAAAGAGGTTTTCTAGATCTTTATTCATCCAACCCTAGCCGGGGTAAAGGTTCGACTGGCCAGTTATGGGTCCAATTTTCAAAAATTATGACTCTAGTTCCTGATATCCGATTCTAGTGTTTTAGGTCAGTCTGGAAGCCTTACAATGCCCTCTATCTTTTCTATGTTTAGAGCTTGCTCGGTTCTGCCTCGAACCCAGTCAAATTTTTGTTTCTTCTGGCAATGCCAAAGACTGTCTTCCCCAGGACAGTCCCGGCAAATTTTATCAAAACTCGGGCTACGCTACTCCAAATGACCCAATTCCAAAACGACATTATTTAACACATTAGATGCTCCTACTTAGTAAATTTCACAATTTTTGGCCACCAGTACTAGCCTAGGGAATTTTTCTAACTTGAAGGCGAAACAGTCCAGATTTTGCTTCCCTAGATTTTACCCAGATTTTTACTCCTAAATTCCCATCCTCACAACCTTTTCTTCTGACTTCCAAAAATTATGTTCTTACCCAATCCAAAAAGATAATTTTTTTTACTAAAACTTTCATGTTCAGAACTTCCATAAATTCACAGCATAACCAAGTCCAAAAATTCAAAAACCGCACCTTATGCCTGCAGTTGCCAGATTTGACAGGGCTGGGTATTTTGGCCATAACTCTCTCCATTTAACTCCAATTCATCCAATTCAAAATCCCACGTAATCTTCACATCTTAATCTAACTACTGTAAAAATTTCATAATTTGTAGGCAACCAGAATAATTATCCCGAATTTTCAAATTTGCGTCAAAACAGTATGAATTCTGTCCAGATTGTTCAACTTCTTTTTGCACGATTTTCGCTCGTTTCGGGTTGCCCAAAAAAATACGCCCATACCCGTTAGACACGCTTAAACCCTTGCCCAGACCCAATCATGCCAAAAGAACTCACCTTTACCATTAAATACCAAAATAACGTTAAAAAAAATGCTGTTACTAGTACCTTTAATCGAAACCGGATCTAGATCGAGGGAAACTCCTTCGCTCAAATTCAATGCCGAGAGTGCAAAAACAAGAGGGACGGCCGGTGGGGTGGTGGCAAAAGAGTGGCCGGACGGTGGTCGGTGACGGTGTAAGGGTAGAGAGAGAGAGAGAGAGAGAGAGAGAGAGAGCGAGAGAGAGAGAGAGAATGTGAGGGGGAAGAGGGGGAATGGGTGGTTAGGATTCTAGGTTAAAAAGAAAAGAAAAGGGGGGAAAAAACAAACTTTCAAATTTTTTTTTTAACATAAGTGGCGGCAGCAAGGGGGGTTAGGGTTTGGATTTTTTTTTCATAAAAGAATAATAGTAATAAAATAATGATAACGATATTAGGAGTTTTACAAAAATCGAAAAGGGAAATTTTTGGAGATTTTAATACTTCCCAAAAAATATATCAAGAACTTTATTAAAAGAATTTCACGAGGGTTAATTGGCACTGACTTAGGTTGACTTGGCCTAGGTTGGTCCAACTGGGCAAAAAAATTCCAAATCGAATTTCCAGGGTTTTACATACTACCCCACTTAAGAAAAGTTTCGTCCTGGAAACTTCATTATGCCGCGACACATCACCAATACATCCTTAGTTCCTGAGGTCTTACATATGTGTGTGTGTGTGTGTGTGTGTGTGTGTGTGTGTGTGTGTGTGTATGTATATAAACACACGTATATATATACATATGTATATGTATATGTAAATATGTGTGTGTGTGTGTGTGTGTGCATATATATATATATATATATATATGGATATATTTATATGTGTGCGCACACACACGCACACACACAACACATATATATATATATGTATATGTATGTGTTCATGCACACACACGCACATATATATGTGTGTGTGTGTGTGTGTGTGTGTGGTGTGTGTGTGTGTAGATACATATATATATTATATATATATTATATATATATATATATATATATATATATGTGTGTGTGTGTGTATATATATATATATGTGTGGGTGTGTAGATATATGGTGTGTGTATATAACAGATATATATATATTATATATATATATATAATATATATTATATATATATATATATATAATATATGTATATGTATATGTAATACTATATATGTGCATTATGTTACACACATATACATTGTATACTATATAGATATATCTATAGTCTATATATATATATATATATATATATATAATATATATATAATATATATTATATATATCTGTGTGTGTGTGTGTGTGTGGTGTGTATAATGTAATGTATGTAGGTATGTATTACTATATATATTTATGTATATGTGTGTTTTGTGTATACTATATATATATATATATATATATATATATATATATATATGTGTGTGTGTTGTGTTGTGGTGTGTGATTGTGTGTGTGGCTGTGTGTCTATATATAATATATAGATATATATCTATTATATATATGTGGTATTTATATATTATATATATAATAACTATTATATATATAGATATATTATATATATGTATATATATATTATATATTACAATATATATATAGCGTATATTATGTGTGGTATACATATATGTGTGTGTGTGGTGTGTATATCTATGTAGATACACACACACCACCACCACGCACAAGCACACAGATGGATATATATATATATATCTATATATATAGTATCTATTCGTAGTATATATATAATATATATAATAGATATTATATATATACATACATACATAGATTTATATATATTATATATATATATATATATATATAATAATAATATGTATATTATATATATATATAATATATACATACCTATATATGATATACACGAATATATATACATATATATATGCAATACATATATATATATATATATATATATATATTTTTATATTAGATATATATATATATATATATAATATATATATATATATATATATATAATATATATGTAGATATGTATTAGGGCTGTCAAAACCCGACCCGATTACCGACCCGAACCGAACACGAAATTAGGCGGGTTTGGATAAAGATTTTCAACCCGTTTAATTAAATGGGTTGACACGATTAACCCGTTTAATTAAACGGTTTAGGTTCAGGTTGAAATTTTCGACACAAAAAAATACCTATTTAACCCATTTAAATAAACAGGTTAAACAGGTCAACCCGTTTACCCATTTACAATAACTCGTTTAACCTGTCTAACCCGTTTATCGGTATATAATTATGTGTAGTTTTTCTGAACATTTTTGGGGGCCATTAAAATTTTAATTTTCAGATTTTTGGCTAGGGGGTGGGGAGTTCAAATTTTATATTCTTCACATTTTTTGTTCCTAAGCCCATAAAGCCCACCCTATCAAGTGAAAACCCTAGATATAAAAGACTTCTTGCCTTCTTCGGTTCTTCATTCGCAATACCACCCCTCCTCACGAAGCTAGAGCTTGTTTGAGTTGCTTCGGCCTTCAGTCGCCCCTCTTATATCCTCTCTACTGATCCGATCTCCCCATTTCCTCTCCACTCCCCTTGCCCCATCTCCTCGCTACTGATCTCTAGGACTTACTGATCTCCTCAAAAGCAGGTTCGTTGAGTAGTTGGTATACCAAGAATTCATATAATCATGTATTGTTTACAAAATGTCCAGCTGCAGCCTCAGGCTCACACACATATTCATTTAAAGTTTGAAACTTAAGTGGGTTAAATAGGTTAAACAGGTAAGTGGTACCTGATTCTGACCCGTTTAACTTAAACGGGTTAAACAGGTCAAAATCAGGTTGACCCGTTTAAATGTTAAACGGTTTCAGGTTGGATTTTTCAACCCGTTTATTAAACAGGTCAGGTTCAGGTCAGGGGGTTTTCAACCCGTTTAACTTCGACCCAAACACGAACCCGACCCGACCTGACCTATTTGACAGCCCTAATATGTATATATGTATATATATATATATATATACACACACACACACACACATATGTCTATATATACATGCATATATATATATATATATATATATATATATATATATATATATATATATTAGAAAAAGATGTCATGTATATAATCCAAACCATCCTTTTGTGGAGAGTACACCACTGATTTCCCTTCCTGTGGTTTGGTTGTTGTCCCCCCTATTGTTCATTACCTATTACAATAGTATATTTACACTTTCTCTGCAATGTGGGGGCTGCCGTGCTACAAAAGAGACCCTTTGTGGGATCTGTTCTTTTGCTGTCTGTACAATCTGCTCTGCTTTGATTTCCCTTCCTTGGAATATTGTTTAGTTTTTCGCCCGCCATAAACGCTATATAACAACATTCATAGCAGCATATATCTCCTATTTCTATACGTTAGTTGTCTTCAGACTTATTAAGTGTTGTATCCAGTCTTGCCATGTGGGCTGAAGTTCGAGATTCAACCACTGTATGAACCCTTCCCAAGTGTTTCTTGCCTATTTGCATCGATAGAACATGTGTTCTTGGGTTTCCTCCACATACCTGGCGGATTGCCTTTATCCTAAAATGCTTTGCTAGTCTTTCCTTCACTGGCATTCTCTGTTTGGCCAGCGCCCATGCCATAAAGGTATGTCTTAGAACATTCAATCTCGACCATGTAATTCTGGTCCATTTGAGCTTATGTTGGTCATTCATCAACTAGTGGTATCCTATTTTGATGAAGTATTCTCTATCCTTGGTCTCATCCCAATGCCGTTTCCTTTTTGTGTTGCTGTCCCATTTAAACACTTCCTTCAGTTTGTAGATTTTCTTCCAATACCAGCATGCATCTTATTTAGGATTGTATTATCACCAAGTATTCCCTTTAAGGTATTTTTCCTGGATCTATTTAATGCACATAATGTCATTCTTTTTTGCAATGGCCCATATTGGTTTGGCTATACATGCTTTGTTCCATGCCTCAAGATTCCTTAAGCCTACTTCCCCATATTTTTTGGGTTTACATTTCTCCTCCTAGGACACATAAGGTATTTTCTTATATGTATCATCTGCCCCCCATAAGTAATTTCTGCATAATTTCTCCACATGCTTTATACCCTCTTGGGTAGAATGAATATACTAGCCTAGAAGTTATACACCCCCATCAATACACTATTAATAAGTGTAACTCTCCCTGCATAGGAGGTTTTCTTGGTAGCCCATGCTTTAATCTTCTTTGTGATCTTATCCACAAGTAATCTGCATTTCATTTTGCTACGCTGATTTGCCGTGGCAGGTACTCCTAGGTACCTGAAACGCATCTCTCCTCCCTGGTAACCTATTTAGGCTAGACGCTGCTTCTTATACTGCTCCGTACATCCTCTTACCACCATTTGTGATTTTTCTATATTTACCACAAGGCCTGTACTTCTTGAAAATTTGTGAAATGCCTCCTACGGGTGCTGCATTGTTTTCATGTCTACAGCACTGAAAATTATCAGGTCATCTGCAAACATGAGGTGCACCATCTTGTTCTTCTTACATTATAGGTGGAATTTAAAATCCTGAGTTGTAGTTGCTTTATCATACAGTCGAGAAAGATACCCCATTACCAGAACAAAGAGCAAGGGGAACAGTGGATGCCCTTGCCTAAGTCCTCTTCCTCCTTCAAAA
>JAKOGI010002321.1:115000-120626 GCA_029747015.1 Carnegiea gigantea
ATTAGTTTGGCTTGGATTTAGATTTTGGATATAATATGGAGTTTGGTTTCGTTTGGATAAGTTATGAAATTAATTTTGATCTTAGTTTTGGATTTTGGATTTGAAGGTTCATTCAAAATATCTATGAGCTTGTGATTGATTTTGAAATGCATATGTGATTGATAAGCATGTTTTAAGATACATGTTATGTGCTTATGGCTAGTATGTGAACTTTTGTGATAAAGTTACTTGATGTACGTGCTAATTGTGGTTATGGGTGGCCCGTTAAGTTGCTGAGCAGATGTTGCTTTCTTTTGGACTCCAGTGAGGAGTATGAGCCTAAAAGACATGATTGGTATGGAATAATTATGGTTAGTTTAGTGAATAGACTAACAGTAGAGTTTGTTTAGGGACTTACGTGAAAACGAGGGTCCTTGAATCATACCTGGTATGGGACAGGTACGACTAAGCTGCTCTAATTTGCCTACCTCATAACAAATATGTGTGTGTGCTTGTGAAGTTTGGGAGCGTGTTAGATATAAAGGATATGAGTTTAGTTAATTTGTGAAGTATGAGCATGTTCTTGTGTCACCTTCTATATGCCATATGATATGTTCTGTCTATATGTCATAAGATACGTGTACTGTGTAATTACGTGTTAACCGGTTAATGTGCAAAGTGTAACAACGAGGAAGGTAAGGGTTATTCACTAGGCTCGGGAAGCTCATGACCTCACCATTTTTCCGGTTTTTTGGTAAGATAAAGGAAGCCACAGGAGCATACATGCTGCTAGGGTATGATACACTTTGTGGAGAGCTAAGCTGAAGATGCATACCTTGTTTATGCTATATTGTGGATTGGGTTTCATAAGTACAACCATGAATGTATTTTTTAGGATGGCACATATGTAAGAATATTAGAGATATAGTTTATGTATGTAAATGCATGTATTAGAATCACTCTGCCCAAACTTTAGTAAGATTTCAATAAGAGCTTCTGCTACGCTCGCCTATTAATAGGTTAATCAAGGTTAAGAAGTTTAGAAAGCCTTGTGGGTGTTCTTAATCGAACATTCACGGCGGTGACGCGCATGTCTTCTTTCGGGCGGGGCGTTACAAATCTGAGGTTGATTATTGGGGAAATGCTGTTTTATGTGGGGTGATGGGAACAAACCCACCATTTGAGGTGATTGATGGTTTTGTCCATCATATCTGGAAGTCCATGGAAATTGATAAAGTGATAATGGTTAGGAAAGGGGATTTCCTTGTCAGATTCACAAGCATGCTTAACAGATTGACAGTGTTACAGCGAGGGATTTACTTCTTTGATAATAAGCTTTTTATTGTCAAAGCTTGGAATGAGGGGTTAATTCTGGATATAAGCTCGTTACAGACATTATCAATCTGGGTCTAATTCCCTGATTTGGATATAAAATACTGGGGTCTGGAGAGCCTAAGTAAATTGGGTAGTATGCTAGGCATACCTATCAAGACTGATAGAGTTGCTAAAGAGAAGACAGCACTACAATATGTAAGGATGCTAATTGAGATGAAAATAAATGGACCTTTCCCAAACCATATTAATTTCATAAATGACTAGGATGTTGTTGTGAGATAGGTAGTCAAATATAAGTGGCAACCTATTAAATGTGCTCACTGTTAGATACTTGGACATGGAGAAGAAGTGTGCATAAGGAAAGCTACAAATAGGAAGGAATAGAGAGTGATTAACAGAGACAACAGGCAGGGCACAGGGAATGAGGAAAGATCCCCTCAGGTGGAGGAAATAGAAGGTTCTAAAGGATTCATAACACCAAGGAGGACGACACAGCAAAGAGCTAGACTTAATGAGTAGCCAAATGATGCATATTGGGCCCCAGGGCAAAACTCTTTTCATGTGCTAATGGAGGAGGAACTGAATGCAGAAAGAAGGGAGGAAATAGTACCAGATAGAACTCCCAATGGATAACATCATAGCATGGAATGTGAGGGGTTTAAACAACCCCAATAAACTGGAAGACATCAAGGTCTTCTTAAATAAGCATGAAGTTGGGTTAGTGGCTTTACTGGAAACTAAGGTAAAAAAAGAGAACATAGAGGTGGTGGCTAGTAGACTCTTTGGAGGGTGGGAATGGTTTATAAATGTGGATTACAAACTCAAAGTCCGTATTTCAGTGGCATGGAGGAGTAGGGTATACCAAGTAAGTGTACTAGAAGCAACAGACCAAATGGTTCACTGTAGGGCATACCAAGTTGCAAACCACAAACAGTTTTGTATCTCCTTTGTGTATGGCATGAACAGCAATGCCTTAAGACAACTCCTATAGAGGGGACTGAGAGGAATAGTAGAGCATATACAGATGGCCTGGGGGTGCTAGGGGATTTTAATGCTATACTGTACCCTGAGGAGAGAGTGGAGGGAGAGGGTATGCAGAATGCAAAGCTAATTGACTTTGCTAAATGTCTTAAAGAGAGTGAACTGCAGGAGGTGAGAAGTACAGGGGCTTTCTTTACTTGGAATAATAGAACTATATGGTCCAAGATTGATAGGATGGTAGCAAATAGTTATTGGTACCAGGAGATGGATTACACTCATGTTTCATGCATTATATAGGGGCTATCAGATCACACCTCCCTAAAGATCACCTTCCCATCTTGTCCAAAAAGAAGAAAACAATTCAAATATTATGAAATGTGGTGCTCATACCCAAAGTTCAAGGAGATTATACAGCAGCAGTATCAAAAGAAGGGTAAAGGGAACAAGATGCAGCGGGGAAATGTGACGCTTAGCCAGCTCAGAGGCCGATTGAGGAAATTGAACAGAGATAAATTTTCAGACGTACATAAATAGCAGAGGTTAGGCAGAAAGCAATTAGACAGGATGCAGGAGGAGCTGTATGCTAACCCTATGGATGAGACACTTATAGCATAGAAAAAAGAAAGAAGGATAAAGTATCTAGAGATACTAAAGTCCTCCCTGTCTCTAATCAAGCAACAAAGCAAACAGCAGTGGCTTAATTATGGGGACCAGTGCAGCAGAATATTCTTTGCAAAAATGCAACAAAGGAAGTTGCGCAGTTATATGTATGCCATCAAGGATGAAAGGGGCAATAGGAGGGAAGGGTTTGCAGAGGTGGCCCAAGTCATGGCACATTATTACCAAGGGCTACTAGGAAGGAACAATATCCAAAGGAAGGAGATAGATTGGGATGTTATAAGGACTGGGCCTTGACTGATAGTGGAGCAACAACTGAAGCTCACTGAACCTTTCACAGGGAATGACATTAGAGCAGCTATAGTCTTAATTCCTTCAATCAAATCACCAGGACTAGATGGGTTCAGTAGTAGTTTTTTCAAGGCTAGTTGGAAAGAAGTGGGGACTAAAATATGTGAAGCCATACAAGAGTTTTTTTGTGACACATAGAATGTGTAAGCAATGGAACTCCACTAGACTGATCCTTATCCCTAAGGTACAGTCTCCTACTACAGTTGCAGACTTTAGACCTATTTCCTGCTGTAATGTTGTTTATAAGGGCATCTCAAAGTTACTATGCATAAGGCTAAAATCAGTTTTACCTAGCTTGATTGACAGCAGTCAAGGGGCTTTTGTGAGGGGGAGAGAGCTTCTACACAATGTGCTTTTGTGCTAGGAAATCGCTAGAGGATATACAGGGAAACACATCTCTGCTAGATGTATAATGAAGGTGGATTTGAAGAAGGCATATGACTCAGTTCACTGGGACGTAGTAAAGGAGATCCTCACTAGCCTAAGGTTTCTAAGCATATTCATTAAGTGATTAATGGCTTGCATCACCACCCCAACTTATACAATTCACATGAATAGGGACGACTTTGGTTACTTTGAAGGGGATAGAGGGTTGAGACAAGGAGATCCTTTATCCCCCTTGTTATTTGTACTAGTAATGGAGTACCTGTCTAGATTGTATCAACAGGTAGGAACCATAGAATGCTTCAGGTTTCACTCCCACTGCAAGGAGAGTAAGCTGATCCACCTTATCTTTACAGATGACTTGATAGTGTTTAGTGCAGCTGATCCCAGGACAGTAGGCTATCTCATGGAGGCTTTTGATAAGTTCTCAAAGAGCATAGGTCTGGAGGCAAACAAAGACAATCATAGATTATGCTGGCGGGTGTCATGATCAACTGATAGTGTTTAGTGCAGCTGATCCCAGGACAGTAGGCTATCTCATTAAGGCTTTTGACAAGTTCTTAAAGAGGATAGGTATGAAGGCAAACAAAGACAATCATAGATTGTGCTGGCGGGTGTCATAATCAACAAAGAAAGCAGATCCTTGATCAAACAGGGTATCAAGAGGGGAAACTCCCATTTAGATACTTGGGGGTACCAGTGACAGCAAACAAGCTCTGTACACTTGATTGCAGAATGTTGGTGGAGAAGATCTCATAGAAAATAACAGTCTGGGCAATAAGGAACACCTCATGTGCAGGAAGAGTAGCCTTGATTAATAGTGTGCTAATGGGAATTTTTACCTTCTGGGCCACAATTTTTATTCTGCCCAAGGGTGTGATCAAGGAAGTGAACAGGGTGTGTAGGAAGTTTTTGTGGGGTGTAGATGAGGTATATAGGAAGATACCTTATGTGTCATGGGACGAAACCTATAAACCTAAGAAATATGGAGGGCTGAGCCTTATAAACATGGAGGCATGGAACCATGCAAGCATAACAAAGCTGGTTTGGGTAATCATAATGAAAAAGGACCTGTTATGGGTTAAATGGGTGCATGTTAGACACTTATGCAAGAGTTCATGGTGGGATTATACTCCAAAGCAAGATGTCTGTTGGTGCCGGAGAAAACTGTGTAAGGTCAACGAGGTTTTCAAGTGGGGGTGCACAGCCAATCACAAATGGCAATGGGGGAAGTCCCCAAATAGGCAGTATACTGTTAAATCAAGTTACCAGTGGTACCTGAACCTCTCAGGGAAAGCTAGCTGGGCTAGGTTGACATGGTCAAGTCTCACTATACCCAGACACAGCTTCATAGCATAGGCGATGATAAGATAAAGAGTCCCAATTAGGACTAGACTGGAAACATTCTTAAATACAACAACACAATGCAAGCTCTGCAAGGAGGAGGATGAAACACAGGAGCACCTCTTCTTTAAATGTAGAGGGATAAAGGATGTGTAGAGGGATATATGGCAATGGGTGAACATCACACCTAAACAAAATGGGCAGGAATGGGTGCATTTTCTGCTGGAAGTTAAAACATCACAACATTAGAAGCTAATCTATTATGTAGCATTTAATACAATAATCTATCACATCCGGGAAGCAAGAAATCAAATGACTGTCCAAGAGAAAGTAATTGATAAGGCATAAATAACCAGAGCAGTCAAGGAAGACATTATACAAAGGACACTGTACAGAGCACAAAAAGATCCAAAGTATTATAGATACACATAGATGGATTCCTGGGGCAGTGAGAAGCATGCTAGCCAGACTCCCCCATATAGGTGATACATGATGTACAGATAGGAAGAGCTGTGTGTAATGAATGACCATCATTTTTTCCAAATATATATATATATATATATATATATATATATATATATATATATATATATATATATATATATATGTATGTATGTATAAACACATATATATA
>JAKOGI010002322.1:0-62500 GCA_029747015.1 Carnegiea gigantea
GAGGGCAAGTCGCATTGAAGAGGGGCAAATGAGTTGGTACGGATAACCAAATCAAACTTATTTTAAATGAACATCATCTTTAAAATTTTTATCTAAGCAATACTAGAATCGCAACGACTACTCTACACTTACGCATCAGCACGAACAGACATTTAAAGGATTTTTCATGTATGGCAACTTAAACATAATCATTCGAGGTTATATTAAGGCATTCAACTTAACCAAGTTCATTCTGAGACATGAAGAAATCGAATTATTTCAAAATCAAGTCAGTCAACCAAGGCTTCCGTATCACAGCAAAGTAGTGAGGACACCAAAGTAGCAAGGACATGAGATAACTCAACATTTGTAAGATTAATAATTATGAGCGACATGAATCACTATTACAAGGTTATAACCTATACATTACTAAGAGTAATTCATGGTGCTATCAATTAGCAAGCAAGAAAGAACTTGGAAGAAAAATGGCATGCTAAGAATGTAAGCTGATGGGCAGTGGGGGTTCAGTATGTTACCTGTAAGCACATTGTTTCAGGTAGAGATCGCTTACCGAGACTATTGGTTTTCATGGGGGAAGGAAGGCTTCTAAGTACTTAATTTTTATGCACATATTTTCAAAACAGTTGCTCAAGCATGTGAGTTACAGGGCATAATACAGCAAGCAACATGGGAGTTAGCAGAGGAATTACTTAAGAGCTCCTAAGCTTATGTCTCATGTTAGAACTACAATAAACTAAACAAAAGATTTCCGGCCAGAGTGTGTAGCTGAAAGGATAACAAGTAGACGAGATAATCATAATAGCTTAGCTAATGCAAAGTTCAACCATAGGGTCTTCATAAAGAACTAATTATCTCTACTTACTGAGAACATGCAAGTAAGATGACATGGTCATAGACATGAATCTACACCCTTTTGCACCCTTATAAGAATATCACAACTATATAACGCAACATAACCAGCCTACACCAGATCATGCATATTTCACAATTCGACGATTAAGTGATGTACAGACTCCAATGCGACCCCAAGCACCCCTACCACATTATCGTGTCACATGAACTAGATGGACAATCACATATTCACGCAAATGTGGGTCTCTAAGATCGCAAACTATTATTATGCGTAACCATAGCATGACAATACTGTGACCCAAAACAAAAACAACCCCATGATACTAATGGCATTAAGTAAGTTAGCTAATAAAATAAAATACACTCCAAGGTTTCCGCATGAAGTTTATCATGTAACATATGATACAAGATAGCACGATCATGTCATGCCATGGCACTTGGATCAATCACGCTAATGGTCATTCTATGCAACTCACACACCAAACTTAGAATAAAGAATTTAAATATAACCTTGGATACATTATCATGCTTCCCTTCTAAAACATGAAATATATAAAGGTGAACACATGCAAATGCAGCCTCTTACAGGCATTACGTCATGCATTAAATACATGTGTATACAACCACTCAAGCTATACCATAAGATAATAAAATTCGTGGAGTATAAACAATGGCTCAGAGATCATACTGTTTGACAAATCACACAAGTTAAATTGTTCGGCTAATTTAGCCACATGCCTGACCAAATTCAAGCTAAGCAAACACCATGAAGTGCATTTACTAAATAATTCATTGACAAAAACACATCAATGACTATTTAATAACAAGTCCAAAGTAACTATATAAGCTCCTATGAGCTTAGCACTACTCATTCATTGTCACGTAAGAATGTACCTATATGACCATATGTAAATGCAAACCTTAGGTTGTAACCTATTATAAAAGGATAAGTCTTGGGTCTATGGCTTATGGGCCTATATGCTTCCGCTGCGCTACTCTGATCAATCAAATAAGGGCAAAAATATATGAATGTAGGTTTCTATGGTCATCTCATCATGCTTCAAACACGAGTGTGTGCAGTTACGTAGCTATAAGTATGAAATTATAGAAGTCACGGAATGCAAATAATGAGTCAAGGGTTATGTCATGCCATGAATTACAAAACTTATATTATCTAAACGACCAAGTCATATAATAAACCAACTTAAGTCAAGCAAACATCAAGAAGTGCAACAACTTATTCATAACACACATAACCAGTCATGGACACATCAAGCAGCGAATGCATCTTGACAAGCAAGTATTCAATACATCTAGTTACACAAAGAAGCTTATGCTCATAGAATAAGGCACGAACACCATTGTAAAGCAAATGCAAGTCTTCAGACGCAACAGTAAGGCCTAACCATGGAATTAGAAGGTCTTTTCTGTAAAAGAAAAACCTTAACTCACTATTCGGGAAGGATCTCAACTTTCAAGGTCTCTATGTTTCGAAAGGAGAATGGCTTAACTGCTTCTAGCTCATTCCCTACTAACCATTGAGTACATCTACTCACTCCATTATGGGGGCCGAGGAGCAAATCGTACTTCGGGGCCCAGGATGAGCTTAGAGTTAAGGCTTTTCCAATCTTTCGAATTCAAATCATATGTTCTTTAAACTTTCGATTAAGGTAAGACTTAACTTATCCACGAAAATATGAGCCACTCGGCCTACACCTTAGCAAGTGGTTCTTTCATTTAACCATTCAGCTCACTCAAGCTGCACCTAACTAGGTAAACGCACTAACATTCCCATAAAAATCGCATTTGCACACAAGGCAGACATATATCACGTCATTGTGAATGCGTTCCTAGGCAACTATATAGGATGGAAGGCTCAGGTCGCGGCCTATGGTCGCGGGACCATGCTCTAATACCATTAATTGTAACACCCCCAACCCCTAAGGCCAGAAGCTTTACGTTTTCTTAACTTTTTACTTAAATTATGGGATGAAATGAACAGAGTTTTTCCTAAAAACGGACCGTTTCTAGGCTAAAAGTCTTACAATAAGCCCCTGTAAATCAACGGAAGCGTAAAACATTTAAAAGAAGCTCAACGGCTACACGCCGGAGTTCATAACTCAACGAGCCAGCCGTTCGGAGTACACCAAACAGAATAGTTCAGTAGTAGAGAATAAAAGAAAGATACAACTCGACAGTTCACACGATCGGAGTATTGGGGTTTACATCCCAAACATAACTAACTTTAACAAAGAAGACACCTACCTAATGAGATGGTTGGCTCATATAGCCATACAGAGCGATCTTCGTACCATATGCATTACATGAACTATAATACTTGGTTTATATACGTTTACAAACTAAGAATACTTTACATGACTTCCTTAAAGATGTAAGTAGGCACACATGACAACTTGCAAGTGAGAATAGACTCCATCTTGACATAGCTGACTCAATTTCTTCCTGTCACAAAGAAAACCTGGGGCAAAAGGGGAAAGAGTAGTGGGATGAGCAACCACACACTCAGTGAGTGTCCCCCGACCTCCTTAAAACCAAAATTATTGCAGGCAATAATATCTTTAATAGTCACATATCACGTATTCATACTTTACTAAAATATCTGGGATTCGTAAAGTCCTTATGGAAGGGTTACTAAACATAAACTTTATTTTAGGCGCTCAAACATATTTCTAGGTCCCTCAATGACTAAGTTCCTTTACTAATAAGTAGTTAAGCACGTAAGCAAGTATCGAGGGCTAAGCATAGGGATCTTTCTTTTTATAACATAACTTCTTAGCATTCCATTTAAACTATACATGAAACATCATTCATATGATGCACACATAAGGTTATCTCTTTTCATAATCATACTTTTCTTGGCATTTCATTCATACGGTATACATAAGGCACACACCAATTTCAAGTCTCATTCAAATCTCATTCATAGGGTATGCATGAAATATGATCATATGGCTTTCTATTTTATGATCGTATCTTGCTTAGCATCTCATTCAGAACTTATGCTTGGAATATTCACATAAATCTTTATTTTATTTTGCATACTTTACTTAGATCTCATTCATATGATATGCACAAGTGTCTTTCTTTCTTCTTGTGAAAACACTTTGCTTAGCCTTACTTAAAATCTCATTCACATTTCATTCATAAGAAAAGCACAGGGCATGCACAAAAAACTTTTCTTCTTTTCCTGAAAACACTTTGCTTAGCATCTTAAGGCCCATAAGAACCGCTTTTTTAGCATCTTTGAGGCTCATTTTCATTAAAGGAAATCTCTTTCATATTGGTCGCATAATGACCCTTATAACTTTTCACATTTCATTTAACTAGCCTCTTAATGGCCCTTGAAACTTTCTCTCTTCTGAAATACTTTAAATGGCAAAATGCTAACTGCTTTTCGTTTCTAATAAAGAAAATACATCTAGCATAAGATCATTACAGGGTGCTAATTGGGTGAGATCTATTCTCAACCCCATAGTGGCACCTAACACTCACGCTTAAGCTCTTACTCTCGGGATGGCTACATATAACATATTGGACCATTACCCTCATCAGGGTCTTCTAGGGTCTCCTAGTACCAGGACTTATCCGCTAGGCTAACATAATCATTCATAACATATTGTCTGAAGCACATTATCTCAGCCAATTCAAAGCGTATGGGCCATAACGGCTAATTATTTTGCTGCCTCTCATAGCGAAATCTTTTTTTCACACATCGCACTTTCTTTTCAATCAAATTCTTTAGGGATTCCCACGTTTAAGCGAGTTCACTCCAAAAACGAAGTTCGTATAGCTAAAATAGGCCACTGATTGCTAATAGTCATGGCTATTGTTGTTTTGAAATACGCGAAACATCCTTTTTCTAAACAATGCCTTCACACGCATAATGCATCTTAATAACATAAAATGGGAGGGATTTGCACGTATTATATTCAAGTACTTCATAATCATTTTAACAACACAATTAGCCACATGGCCTCCCAATCCACATGATTGCGGTTAATTCACAACCCAAGATCCCTCCTCACAAGCACCGTACCACAAAGAACCTCGAACCACTCATAGTTCTATCTCAAATCATCCAACTATCATCTCGATTTTCAATTTAGCAATCATAACATACTATCATGTAAGCTTATAAAGAGACGTGTAATAGGGCTTATGCACTTACCTGGGCGAGCAGCACCATCTAGCAGTGCATTATAGCATATATAAACACATACACATATACATCTATATCGCATCAACTTAAAGCAGACACTTGATGAACCGTATTAAACTAACAAGGCATGAAACTTGATTACATTCATAACTTATGTTTAAGAATTCAGCATGTCATACCCATATCATTTTAAATTACTATTCATGCATAAAATAACTAGTTAAGCAACATTGATTCAAGGGTTTCGTTCATTATATCAAAGTTACTATTCAGGCTTAATTAAGCCAACTAAGCCTCATATAAATCAAGGCGTTCGTTTATTCTATCGAAATTACTAATCAGGCATACATTAACCAATTAGGCAAACATCAAATGAAGGGTTCCGTTCGTCATGTCAAAGTTACTATTCAAGCCTAATTAAACTAACTGAGCATAATATGAATCAAGGCATTCATTTATTATATCGCAGTCACTATTCAAACCCATTTATCTTATTTAAGCATAGTATGATTCTGGGCATCCATTTATCATATCGATGTTACTATTTGAACTTAATTAGGTCATTTAAGCAGATTATGACTCTAGGCATTTGTTTATTATATCAAAGTCACTATTCAAACTTATTTAAGTCATTTAAGCATAGTACGATTCTAGGTATTCATTTATCATATCGAAGTTACTATTCAAGTCAACCCCTTAGGCATGCACTAACTGAATTCACTTGAATTGAACCTAAACATGCATAACTCATTTCAAACTATATTTTCAGGCATATAATAACTGAATTCACTTGAATCGAATCTAAACATGCATAACTCATTTCGAGCTAAGTTTTCAGGCATGTATTCTATCTAACTTAACATGCATAGTTTCTCATTACATATTCATTTATTGCTTGCAAAGCCTTTAGTTGTTTCAGACCCAGTCATTGAATGCCTTTTCAACAATTAAATATATCCATATTATTAGTGTTTTAATAATGTTGTAACATCATGTTAGCATACTACTGCCTGGCCGTGACTGCATGTCGTTACTCAAGTTATTTTGGTAATCCTTTCTTTAATAGTATAGCCTATCTTATTAATGATAAATAATGATTTGTGCTATTATCATCTGCCAGCAATTTTAAAGTTTATATGCCCACCCAAGACTTCCATTTACTGCAAATTGTGTTATTTATGGATGTCATCATGTTCAGTTATAAGACTGACCCCCCATCTGGATGTATTGTCCTTTCAAACACCCGATAAATAAAATTTCCCTTCTGGTACTGTAGACCCTTATCTTCGTCATTTTACTCACATACAGATACCGTATGACTTTGCAAAAGCCGTTTTGGTAATCTGTTAGATTTTTTCACCTTCAGTACTTAATACTCCCTCTTAATTTCACAACATTGCTCATTTCCTTTACTATCATGACCATCATGAACAAACTGCATGTCTTATATATGCAGGACATTTATATCCCTATCTTTCACTATGAATCTTCATCCTTTCATTTATTCTGATTACATGCCTGTCCTTTATGACCAATAAAGAAATCTCTTTGCAAGAGTTCATCGTGTGGTTGCACCTCTTTACACTTTAGATCGTCCCCCTGTCTTTTAAAGTTACTGAGACCAGTAAATAGTTGAATGTGTTATCTTTTGTAAATATGCCTCTATTAGTATTGCTGGCAACATATTCATTGGGCATTCGATCCAGTTTGATTGGTAGACCTCGTTGTCATTATGGGGACGAACTGATTGTGTATTTATGGAAGATGACTTGTAAGGATCTTAAGGCTAGTTTAAGAAATGTGGAAAGACTAGACGTGTGTTTCTATGAACCGAGATAAGAAAAACCCTATTTCCACCCTAATTACACAGCGCAAGCAAGTGACTTACCATGTCAACAATGCATTGAATATTCGTAATATGCCAACCACACTCGACATATACATATCCATAATTACAGCTTGTGAATTTTGACATGTGTAATCTGAGGACTTTTAGGACTATTTTCCTGTAAGAAATATTGATTTTCTGATCAACCTAGTTCTAGGTGCTCAATCCATTTTCAGAGCCCCTATCATGTGACCCCCAACAGAGTTTAAGAAACTAAATATTTAGTCAGATGGGTTGTTACAGAAGGGAGTTATTTGACCAAGTGCGTCACTGTGGGAAACCCTAGTTTTATATGTGTGAAGAAGGAAGGCAGAACCTTATGGTTGTGTATTGCGTACAAAGAGTTGAACAAGATCGTATCAAAAACAAGTGCCTTATACCTTGAATAAATGATTCATGGGATTAACTGCCGACAACAGAAGTCTTCTCCAGGAATGATTTGAGGTCCGAATATCACACCTAAACCCTACAACCACAGTTTATCTTTTACAAGAGTGCCCTTTTATAATAATTCTTGAAATTGTTTGCTTGTTTCATCTTCAAAACTTGAAATTATCTAATATTGTTTAATCTCCACTGCATTTTAACCCGATATTTCCTATTAGTGTGATCTTTCATGTCTTTAAAAACCCATTGTTAAATGTACAATACCTTTTTTGCTCAACCTTATATGGTTGTCAACATTCCAGTGCTCTCAACCTTCACCATCTTTGTTTCATAATCATGAGTTGTAGTGCATTCCGTTGAGAGCTGATTCACACATCTACCTTACCTCTGATTTATTCATTACGATAAGCTCATATAACTTGTTCCGAATTCATAATGTAATTCAACTATCATTGGTGTGGGTGATTTCGATTGTCATAATCCCCTTACCCTCTTTATTTTGAAACTTAACTCCCACATATATATCATACATTCTGATAAATAAACTTCTGCATTCTCTATTTAATCTTATTATTGTACTCGAATTGACTTCATATGAGAGAAGGCATGTTCATATTGTAGCTTGTTCAATCTATTTACCTATTTATTGGCAGTTCACTCGTCCAATCTATTTATCTATCCGTTACACTTTGCTTGTCCAATCTATTTGTCTGTCTATTGCCCTTTACTTATCCAATCTATCTATCTATTTATTGCACATTGCTTATCTCATCTACCTATTGCACTTATCTTGTTGCTTGTGGCTATAAAGTCACCTAGTTGAAGCTTAGTTGCTTGTCATCTTGTTTCCAATTCATTAGTTAAACCAGCATATAACCATGCCACCTTTCTACTTGGTTGATTATTTATTGGACCCTTTATGGTCCCTATTTATAAACCACAATTTTTGTGGCATTATATTTCAGAATTCGTGACACACTTATGGTTATCTTTATTTTAACCACCCCATGATAATCTCTCCTTTATTAGCCTTTTCTAGTCCCATTGTTCATTTCTTTTGCATGCAATGATTCATTTGGCAAAGAATTTCATCACTCTCACCCCTAGCCGTGGTCATTTCATTGCCCATTATCGACCGAGAGAAGATCCTTGAGTAGTCTGATGAGGGGAGATCATGTGATGCATTAGGAATATTAGATGAGGACATTTTGATAAGAGCATAATCTCTAACACTGTCTAATTATATTGGAGTGAGCTAGAAGAAACATCAAGTATGAGGTTAGAGCTAACCCAAGCAAGCATTAAGAGGGAAAATTCAAGTACATGTTGAAGTGATACAAGGTCGATAAAAGAGTTGTGCTGGCAAAACAAAGAAATAACCAAAGTCTCATATGGGTTATGAAGTATTTCAAAAGGCTTTTCTAGTTAGGGTAGTAAGAGATCGACTCTCGAAGGACAATTAGGGACTAGTTACATGGGGCCTTATGATTCATTGAAACGTTAAATCCTGTAGCTTGTTGACTGCACCTACCTGTTGGACCCAAACACGTATATAACGTGTTTTATAGCTCGTAATAGTATCAGAGTACTTTTCAGGGTATACAACCATTTCTATTAGTGGACAAGGTGATGAACCAGTAGCGAGCACCTCCTCACTAGTAATAAGGTTCTTTTCTTTCGAAGAGAATATCAATTTTACATCTGAGTTCATTTAGGCTATTGTGTGAGAAGTATCTGGATCTACCACTGAAACATGGGATTAAGCAGCTATACAATATGTAGACACTCTTAGTCGGAGTACATTGGGCAAATTATACCTCTTCAGAGGGAAGCAATGGGAACCAATGGCCCATGTGTTTTTAAAGCAGCATTGCATACATTTGGTAAGCGTCATAAGTTTTGAGGACGAAACTCTTTAAGAGGGAAGGCTATAATAATCCAACCCTAACCCATATTTATTTATTTAAATTATATTTATTTATTTATTTAATCATATTTATTCATTTAATTTATCATGTTTATAGATTTAATCACTCATGGTTATTTGTTTAACCAAATCATGTTTATTAATTCAATTACACTCAATTTATATATTTAGCAAATTACCTTATGTCATTTAAATTTTTCACTTTTATTTATCGTATTTAATCATCCTAGTTGGAGGATATTTCATTTGGGTCCCATTTTGCAATTCAAGTTTCATTGATTGTTAATTCAAGTTTTGTTAATTAATTAAATATTAGGTCAATCGATAGCAGGTCTCGATAATTATAGTTTAAGAAATTATTATTATTATTATCATTATTATTATTGTTGTTACCATTGTTGTTATTATTATTGTTATTATTATTTTATAACATTACAACAATTTAATTTTGAGTTACGCAAAAACATTATCGTTATAAAGCGTTTTATTTGCGAATCCTTTTTTTTTGGGCCTAATTTGAAGCCCAACAAGTTTGCTTATTAACCTAACTAATTACCATGATTAAGCTTGACCATGGTTAGCTAAATAGTCACTTTTCTAGATACAATCTCAGCAAAGAGTTAGATTAGTCAAAACAAACACAAATCAACCCAAAAACTCCATTTTCTCTCTCCTCTCTCTCTCCCCCATGGCAACAGCTCCAGCCATTGTCTGGCTGCTTTCTGGCCAATTTCCCGGCCAGCCTGGTGACCTCCGACCCCCTAACATCCTAGTACCACTAGCCACCATCCTCCATCATCAAATCCACTAAACATCACCTCCATCTCTACTTATCCTCAAGCAAAGTGAGTAATCTTGAAACTTAATCTTGTTGGTTTTGATTTTTATTTTAGTTTTGATTCTTATTTTGATATTTGTGACCATTGATCATGATGTTTTTATAAGAAATAAGAGTTATTTTGGTGTCGATGATGGTGGAGCTGAGCTTGAATCATGTGAGGATTTAGGGGTGATTATGTTCATGCAAGCTTAAGTTAAAACCATGTTTATGCATTGATTTGTATTTGATTTTGTAATCTTTAGTTTTATTGATGATTATGATGACGTTTTTGGTGATTTGGAATGATTTCAAGTGAGGATTTGTGTGAAAAGAGAGCGGAAAGCTAAAACAGTGATAGCTGGAAATTTCAGGAAAACAGAGCAGATTTCAGGATTACACTGGTAATGATCAACCCATGGAAAAAATATGATTTTTGGTGGGCAACAATTTCAATGTGTTCGCTTTCAAATGGCTTTTGAATCGCCTTAATCTGAGGTCTATGGAAAAAGTTATTGTCATTTTACCAAAACTGCGTAGAATGGGACTAAAACTGACACACTTGCATTTTAGCCCAATTTTAGGAACCCTATTGTGGGAATTATGTTTTGTATTGTCAATGAAAGTTTTTTAGGAATTCTTAACATTTTCATATTGGGGTTTTAGGTCTCCATTTAAAATCTATGGTGAAAGTTATGAAGTTTTGAAGTAAACTGACCTGCTTTAGGACAAAGTCGGTTGTTATTGTAGTTTCTGTACAATGTATACTTGGAGCGAAATTCTGAAAATTTTAATGCAGATTGTCCATATTATTTTCAAATCTCTTATAAGATTTCATAAACTTTGGTTGAGTATTTTGAGTTTGGTGATTTTTAAAAGCATTTTAAGTAATTGTGTAAAGAGCAATAATAAAGCTTAAGTGAGATTGATCATGCACTCATTTTGTGTATTTTAGACCACGTAAGGTCATTTAAGGGGGAAATGAATATTCATGGACTTTCAGGGAGCTTTTAGCATGATTAATGAGAAAGAAGAAGACAAGTATACAATTTAGAAGCTTGTTTATGAGCTTTAAATCATTTATGGATTTTACAAAGAAAATACCAAATTTAATGAGCTTAATATTGAGTTCAGTGATCCATTTAGGGTGGAATTCTATACCTAATGGATTTATGAATGAAATATAAGAAGTGGGGAGAGTTGTGACTCGACAATCATATTTATCAGACCAAGTTATTGCAGTTTATACTGCTTTGAACCAAGATATATCTATTTTGGCCTCAAACCTCTATAAGTTACTCAATTTAAAATGTACCAAATGCATTTATCAAGCCAATCTACTATACTCGTTGTTATTTTAAACCAAGCTATATATCAGCGAGCTTTAAATCCGTATCAGCAACTTATTTCATAAAAGGTCACAACCACTCTCTCAATTGTCACCAGCAAGGCCTTTTCCTTCATAGTTTCATTTATCTCATTGTGAACTATTTTACTTTCATTTGCTTTATATCAGATTTAATTACTTTTATTAATTTAGCTTTGAAGTCATATTGAAATACCCAAGTTATGCATACCATATAATCACTCAATTTCTGCTGCACATACTTTTGCTTACTCAATTATGTGAGTAAACATTATTTACTGACTACACATACTTACAATCACATTTATGAAACAGAGTTGAGGCCTAGTTATTGTTCCCCATTATGCATAAGTGTTATCAAGTCAAAACATATTTATCAAGTCAGATGACATTTATGAAACAGCTAACTTGTATCAAGTTAGATAACATTTTTAAAGACTCAAGGTACGTCCATTGCATGTATCTTCAGAAAACAGAACATGTTCATCAAGTTAAAACTCTTAATGAGTTTATTAATGAATCAGTTTATACAGTGATTTGCCATTTAACTTATGACGGTGTCAGTTATCATCTATAGGGCGTCAGCCTATCATTTACCCGCGTGACTTCAGGCCAACTCTTGATCGGATTGGTTGGTGTACACTTATGTATAGATCATATCATTGCAAGGGGTTCACATCCAGATAATAATGAACAATTTAGTTTCATATTACTTTCATTTTCATTGTTATTGCGAACTAAATGAATTGCAAAAGCAGGTACCCATCAACGGTGTTTCTATGCTCATTTTACAATACAGGAATGCATGTACTGAGTTTTAGCTCACATTTTTCAATTCTTTTCATGTTTTTCATTTTAGGTGATGAAGGATCATAGGTTTCTCCTTTTAGCAAGCCCTTTTGGAAGTCATCAAATGCTCACAATGGATTCAGCATAGCATGAATGTTGCGATTGACCTCGGGGTCAAGTTGGGTCTATATTCAATATACTTGTGTAGTGTAGAGTGCAAGTTAGCAGAGGGTATGATTAAGTCGATGGTATTGAAGTTAAACTATTATGGACTTTGATCTTGAAGTGTTTTAGTTTCATAAATTTTGTGATTGTGAACATGAGTTACAAGCAAGATTAAATGGTTTCAGTGAGCCTTATCCTTATCAGGACGACGATAGCGCCTTCTATTACTAAGTCTTCCGCTGCAGTTTTTCGTAAATCACGTCATTAGCATTTTGGGGGCGTTACAGATTTGGTATCAGAGCTAAGGTTTTAAGGGCCATTGTGAGCTATTGAGTGTTTATGAGTTAGCTATCAAACTTTATATGAGTTATATTGGACTAATTAAATGAGCTATTGACTATAAGTCCATATGTATGGGCATATATGGAGGAATCATTTCCATTTGGGTGACTCAATCATTTGGTAATGTTCTAAGATTCAAGCATTAGCAAAGTGGACTGTGGAACCATTTGGGTGACTGTTAGTGAAGCATGCACTCATTTATCTGGGAGTTGTATTGTATATTTCATTTCTCTCATTTGTTTAAATTTTTACAATTATGCACTCCGGGTTTGTGACCCGTTGAGTTATGAGCTCCGGCGTGTGGCCGTTAAGCTATTGAATTACTTCTCTCCATTTTAGGTATCTATTGCAAGGCTTTAAGCCTGGGTTTTAGTTAGTTTTTAGGCCGAACTCTGTCCGTTTTGCCCCAGGATTTGAGAGTCTTGTTGAGGTTTGGTAATATGTGTTGAAACCCAATATGGGGATGCCATTTGCAATTTCTTAAGGGATTGATATAGTGTCAAGTTAGATGTAAACCTCTAGATAAAGAAATGCCTTGTGGGGTAATATCTTTAAGGTGAACCAGTATGAGTTGAACACTACAATGAGTGCTTATGTATGGTGATAACAATTACTAGCTTAAGGTGTGCTACTTGGCATTATATATGTGGTACAGGTAAGATTAAGCTGCCATGTATAGGAATTATCTGGTCTTGACGCTAAGACCTTACCTCATCAATGCTCCCATTACTTACTATCATTGACTTATTTCTGCCATAGTTACCTTGAATTGTTCAGAGGCATCATTTCTTTGCTACTAACACTCTCTTGATTTGTAATGGAGTGCCTATGAAAAATCTCATATGTGGTCTGTGGGGAGTCCTTTAAAGATATCTGAGCAGCCTTTTTTATAGACGATTCAAATCCTAACAATCATAATCGTTCAATTCTCCGTTTCTATAATAGAGCCTATAATAACCCCCGGTATGCATTACTGTGTGATTTGCAGTTCTTCCTAAGTATATTTGACCCATTCCACTTACAGTTTAGACATCACTATGTTCATATTTTTGTTGTCACCTACTTTAACTCCTTGCTTCTATTTGGGCACTATTCATTTATTGCTTGCAAAGCCTTTGGTTATTTCGGACCCAGTCATTGAACGCCTTTTCAACAATTAAACTTATCTATATTGTTTGTTTTTCTATAGCACCATAACGTCATGTTGCCATACTACTCCATGGCCATGGTTGCATGTCGTTACTCAAGTTATTTTGGTAATCCTTTGTTTGCTAGTACAGCGTATCTTACTAATTATAAACAATAATTTGCGCTATTTTCATCTGCCAGCAGTTATAAAGTTTATATGCTTACCCAAGACTTCCATTTACTGCAAATTGTGTTATTTATGGATGTCATCATCTTCAGTCATAAGACCGACTCCTTCATCTGGACGTATTGTCCTTTCAAACACCAGATGAATAAAATTTTTGTTTTTGTACCATGGACCCTTATCGTCATCATTTTACTCACATGCGGATGCCATATGACTTTTCAAAAGCCATTTTGGTAATCTGTTAGATTTTTTCACCTTCAGTACTTAATACTCCCTCTCAATTTCTTAACACCATTCATTTACTTTAGTAACATGACCATCATGAATGAACTGCATGTCTTGTATATGCAGGGCATTTATACGCCTATCTTTCATTACGAATCTTCATCCTTTCATTCATTCAGCTTACATGCCTATCCTTTATAACCAATAAAGAAATCTCTTTGCAAAAGTTCATGGTGTGGTTGCTTCTCTTTACATTTTAGATCATCCTCTTGTCTTTTAAATTTACCAAGACCAGTAAACAGCTGAATGTGTTATCTTTTGTAAATATGCCTCTGTTAGTATTGCTGGAAACATATTCATTGGGCATTTAATCCAGTTTGATTGGCAGACCTTGTTGTTATTATGGGGATGAACTGATTGTGTACTTATAGAAGATGACTTGCAAGGATCTTAAGGATAGTTTGAGAAATGTGGAAAGGCTAGATGTATGTTTCTATGGATGAAGAGAAGAAAAACCCTATTTCTGCCCTAATTACATTGTGCAAGCGGGTGACTTATCATGTTAGTAATGCATTGAATATTAGTGATATACCAACCACACTCAGTATATACATATCCATAATTACAGCTTGTGAATTTAGAGATGTTTTATCTGAGGATTTTCAGGACTGTTTTCCCATAAGAAACATGGATTTTCAGATCAACTTAGTTCTATGTGCTCAATCTATTTTCAAAGCCCCTATTACATGACCCCCAGTAGAGTTTAAGGAACTAAAGATTTAGTAAGATGGGTTGTTACAGAAGGGAGCTATTTGACCAAGTGTGTCACTGTGGGAAACCTTAGTTTTATATGTGTGAAAAAGGAAGGCAGAACCTTATGGTTGTGTATTACGTACAGAGAGTTGAACAAGTTCGCTATCAAAAACAAGGGACCTATACCTTGAATAAATGATTCATGGGATTAACTGCCAACAATAGAAGTCTTCTCCAGGAATGATTTGAGGTCCAGATATCACACCTGAACCATGCAACCACAGTTTATCTTTTGTAAGAATGCCCTTTTATAATAACTCTTGAAATTGTTTGCTTGTCTCATCTTCAAAACTTGATACTATCCAATATTATTTAATTTCCATTGCATTTCAACCCGATATTTCCTATTAGTATGATCTTCCATGTCTTTGTAAACCTATTGTAAATTGTGCAATACCTTTTTTGTTCAACCTTATATGGTTGTCAACATTCCAGTGCTCTTGACCTTCACTATCTTTATTTCATGACCATGAGTTGTAGTGCATTTCGTTGAGAGCTGATTCACATATCTGCCTTACCTCAGATTTATTCATAACGATAAGCCCGTATAACTTATTCTAAATTCATGATGTAATTCAACTCTTATTGGCGTGGGTGATTGCGATTATCATAATCGCCTTACTCTCTTTATTTTGAACTTCAACTCGCACACAAATATCTTATATTCTGATAAATAAACTTCTGCATTCTCTATTTAATCTTATTATTGTACTCGAATTGACTTCATATAAGAAAAGGCATGTTCCTATTGTAGCTTGCTTAATCTATTTATCTATCTATTAGCACTTCGCTCATCCAATTCATTTATCTATCCATTGCACTTTGCTTATCCAATCTATTTGTCTATCTATTGCCCTTTGCTTATCCAATCTACCCATCTATTTATTGCACATTGCTTGTCCCCTCTATCTACTGCACTTATCTTGTTGCTTGTGGCTATAAAGTCACCTAGTTGAAGCTCAGTTGCTTATCATCTTGTTTCTAATTCATCAGTTAAACCCGCGTACAGCCATGCCATCTTTCTCCTTGGTTGATTATTTATTGGACCCTTTATGGTCCATATTTATAAACCACAATTCTTGTCGTATTATATTTCAGAATCCATGAAACACTTATAGTTATCTTTATTTTAACCACCCAATGATAATCTCTCCTTTATTAGCCTTTTCTAGTCTCATTGTTCATTTCTTTTGTATGCAATGATTCATTTGGCTAAGAATTTCATCACTCTCATCCCTAACCATGGTTATTTCATTGCCCATTATCGACAGTGAGTAGATCCTTGAGTAGTCCGATAAGAGGAGATCATGTGATGCATTAGGAATATCAGATGAGGACATTTTGGTAAGGGCATAATCTCTAGCACTGTCTAATTATATTGGAGTGCGCCAGAAGAAACATGGAGTATAAGGTTAGAGTTAACCCAAGCAAGCATTAAGAGGGAAAATTCAAGTACATCTTGAGGTGATATAAAGTTGACAAAAGAGTTGTGCTGGAAAAACAAGAAATAACTAAAGTCTCAGATGGGTTATGAAGTATTTTAAACGGCTTTTCTAGTCAAGGTAGTAAAAGACCGACTATCCAAGGACAATTAGGGACTAGTTACATAGGGCCTTATGATTCATTGAAAGGATAAATCCTGTAACTTATTGACTGTACCTACCTATTGAACCCGAACATGTATATAACGTGTTTTATAGCTTATAATGGTATCAGAGTACTTATCAGGGTATACAACAGTTTTCATTAGTGGACAAGGTGATGAATCAGTGGTGATCACCTCCTCACTAGTAACAAGGTTCTTTTCTTTCGAAGAGAATATCAATTTTGCATCAAAGTAATTGAGTTCATTAAGGCTATTGTGTGGGAAGTATCTGGATCTACTATTGAAACATGGGATTAAGTAGTTATATAATAACTAGACACCCTTAGTCGGAGTACCTTGGGCAAATTATACCTCTTCAGAGGGAAGCAACGGGAACCAATGGCCCATGTACTTTTAAAGTAGCATTGCATACATATGACAACCATCATAAGTTTCGAGGACGAAACTCTTTAAGAGGGAAGGCTATAATAACCCGACCCTAACCCATATTTATTTATTTAAGTCATATTTATTTATTTAATTAATAATGTTTATGCATTTAATTTAACATGTTTGCGGATTTAATCAGTCATGGTTATTTGTTTAGCTAAATCATGTTTATTAATTCAATTACACTCAACTTATATATTTACCGAATTGCCTTATGTCATTTAAATTTTCCACTTTTATTTATCGTATTTAATCACCCCAGTTGGAGGATATTTCATTTGGGTCCTATTTTGCGATTCAAGTTTCATTGATTGTTAATTCAAGTTTTATTGATTAATTAAATATCGGGTGAATTGATAGTAGGTCTCGATAACTATAGTTGAAGAAATTATTATTATTAATAATATTATTACTATTATTATTATCATTGTTATTATTATTATTGTTATTATTATTTTTATAACATTACAACAATTTAATGTTGAGTTACACAAAAACGTTATCGTTACGAAGCGTTTTATTCCTGAATCCTTTTTTTTTTTGGCCTAATTTGAAGCCCAGCAAGTTTGCTTATTAACCTAACTAATTACCATATTAAGCTTAACCATGGTTAGCTAAATAGTCACTTTTCTAGGTAAAATCTTAGCCAAGAGTTAGATTAGTTAAAATAAACACAACTCAACCCAAAAACTCCATTTTCTCTCGCCTTTCTCTCTCCCCCATGGCAGTAGCTCTAGCCACTGCCTGGCTGTTTTCCGGCCAGTTTCCCAGCTAGCCTCGGTAACCTCTGACCCCCCGACATCTTAGTACCACTAGCCACCATCTTCCATTATCAAAACCACTGAACATCACCTCCATCTCTACTTATCCTCAAGCAAAGTGAGTAATCTTGAAACTTGATCTTGTTGGTTTTGATTTTTATTTTAGTTTTGATTCTGGTTTTGATGTTTGTGATCATTGATCATGATGTTTTGATAAGAAATGAGAGTTATTTTGGTGTCGATCATGATGGAGTTAAGCTTGAATCATGCTAGAGGTTAGGGGTGATCATGTTCATGCAAGCTTAAATTAAAACCATGTTTATGGATCAATTTGTATTTGATTATGTAATTTTTAGTTTTATTGATGATTATGATGGTGTTTTTTGTGATTTGGAATGATTTCAAGTGAGGATTTGTGTGAAAAGAGAGGGGAAAGCTAAAACAATGAGGGCTGAAAATTTCAGAAAAATAGGGCGGACTTCAGGATTAAATTGGTAATGATCGGCCCATAAAACAATTATGATTTTTAGTGGGCAGATAGTTTAGTGTGTTAGCTTTCAAATGGCTTTTGAATCACCTTAATCCGAGGTCTGTGGAAGCTATCAATTTTTGAGGTGAACTGACCTACTTTGGTGTAAGGTGGGCTGTTATTGCAATTTTTGTGCAGCGCATACTTGAAGAAAAATTCTGAAAATTTTACTGTAGATTGTCCATATTATTTTCGAATCTCATACGAGATTTCATGAATTTTGGTTGAGTATTTTGAGTTTGGTGACTTTTGGACGCATTTTGAGTAATTGTGTAAAGAGCAATAATAAAGATTAAGTGAAACTGATCATGCACTCATTTTGTGTATTTTGGGCCAAGTAAGGTCATTAAATGGGGAAATGAATATTTATGGACTTTCATGGAGCTTTTAGCTTGATTAATAAGAAAGAAGAAGGGTAGTACACAATTTGGCAGCTTGTTTATGAGCTTTGAATCATTTATGGATTTTACAAAGAAAATACCAAGTTTAGCAAGCTTAATAGCTTCTATTGAGTTCAATGATTCATTTAGGGTGGAATTCTATATCTAATGGATTTATGAATGAAATATGAGAAGTAGGGAGAGTTGTGACTCGGAAACCATATTTATCAGACCAAGTTATTGTAGTTTATGCTACTTTGAACCAAGATATATCTCTCTTGGTCTCAAACCTCTATTACTTGCTTAATTCAGAATGTATCAAATGTATTTATCAAGCCAATCTACTGTACTCGTTGTTATCCTGAACCAAACTATACATCAGTGAGCCTTAAATCCATATCAGCAACTTATTTTATAAAAGGTCACAACCACTCTCTCAATTATCACCATCAAGGCCTTTTCCTTTGTAATCTCATTTACCTCATTCTGAACTATTTTACTTTTATTTACTTTATATCAAATTTAATTACTTTTATTAATTTAGTTTTGAAGACATATTGAAATACCCAAGTTATGTGTACCATATAATTACTCAATTTCTGCTGCATATGCTTTTGCTTACTCAATTATGCGGGTAAAGATTATTTACTAACTACACATACTTACAATGATATTTATGAAATACAGTTGGGGTCTAGTTGTCGTTCCCCGTTATGCATAAGTCTTATCAAGTTAGAACATATTTATCAAGTCAGACGGTATTTATAAAACAGCTGACTTGTACTAAGTCAGATGACATTTTTAAAGACTCAAGGCACGTCCATTGCCTATATCTTCAGAAAATAGAACATGTTTATCAAGTTAAAACTCTTAATGAGTTTATCAATGAATCAGTTTATACAGTGATTTTCTATTTAACTTGTGACCCTATCAGTCATCATCTGTAAGGCGTCAGCCCATCATTTACCCGCGTGGTTTCAGGCTAACTCTTCATCAGATTGGCTGGTGTACACTTATGTATAGATCATATCATTGTGAGGGGTTCACATCCGATAATAATGAGCAATTCAGTTTCATATTACTCTCATTTTCATTGTTATTGCGAACTCAATGAATTGCAAAAGCGGGTACCCATTAACAGTATTTCTATGCTCATTTTATAATATAGGAATGCATGTACTGAGTTTTTGCTCACATTTTTGAATTTTGTTCATGTTTTCCATTTTAGGTGATGAAGTATCACATGTTTCTCCTTTTAGCAAGCCCTTTTGGAAGTCATGAGATGCTCATAATGGACTCAACATAGCATGAATGTTGGGATCGACCTCAGGGTCAAGTTAGGTCTATATTCAATATACTTGTGTAGTGTAGAGTGTGAGTAAGCACATGGTATGATTAAGTCGATGGTATTGAAGTTGAACTATTATGGAGTTTGGTCTTGAAGTGTTTCAGTTTAATGGTTTTTGTGATTGTGAACATGAGTTGTAAGATTAAATGGTTTCAGTGAGCCTTGTCCTTATCAGGACGGCGGTAGCGCCCTCTATTATTAAGTCTTCCGCTACAGTTTTTTGTGAATCATGTCATTAGAATTTTGGGGATATTACAGATTTAGTATCAGAGCTAAGGTTTTAAGGGCCACTGTGAGCTATTAAGTGCTTATAAGTTAGCTATCAAGGTTTGTGTGAGTTACGTTGGACCAGTTAAACGAGCTATTGACTATAAGTTCATCTGTATGGACATATATGTAGGAACCATTTCCATTTTGGTGACTCAATCACTTGGTAATATCCTAAGATTCAAACATTAGCAAAGCGGACTGTGGAACCATTTGGGTGACTTGTTAGTGAAGCATGCTCTCATTTATCTAGAAGTTGTATTGTAGTTTCATTTCTCTTATTGGTTTAAATTTTTGAAATTGTGCACTCCAGGTTTGTGATCCGTTGAGTTATGAACTCCAGCGTGTGGCCGTTGACCTATTGAATTGCTTCTCTCCATTTCAGGTATCTGTTGTAAGGCTTTAAGCCTGGGTTTTAGTCAGTTTTTTGGCATAACTCTGTCCGTTTTGCCCCAGGATTTGAGAGTCTTGTTGAGGTGTGGTAATATATGCTGAAACTCGATGTGGGGATGCCATTTACAACTTCTTAAGGGATTAATATAGTGTCAAGTTAGATATAAACCTCTAGATAAGGAAATGTCTTGTGGGGGAATATCTTTGAGGTGAACCAGTATGAGATGAACACTACAATGACTCCTTATGTATGATGATAACAATTACTAGCTTAAGGTGTGCTACTTGGCAATATATATGTGGTACAAGTAAGATTAAAGTGCCATGTATAGGAATTATCTGGTCTTGACATTAAGACCTTACCTCATCAATGATCCAATTACTTCCTGTCATTGACTTATTTCTGCCGTACTTACCTTGAATTGTTCAGAGGTATCATTTCTTTGCCACTAACACTCTCTTGATTTGTAATGGAGTGTTTATGAAAAATCTCATATGTGGTTTGTGGGGGGTCCTTTAAACACATCTGAGCAGCTTTCGTATAGGCGATTCAAATCCTGACAATCATAATCGTTCAATTCTCTATTTCCATAATGGAGCTTATAATAACCCCCGGCATGCGTTACTGTGTGATTTGCAGTTCTTCCTAAGTATATTTCACCTATTCCACTTACAGTTCAGTCATCACTATGTTCATATTTTTACTGTCACCTACTTTAACTTCTTGCTTCTATTTGGGCACGATTCATTTATTGCTTGCAAAGCCTTTGGTTGTTTCAGATCCAGTCATTAAACGTCTTTTCAACAATTAAATGTATCTATATTGTTCGTGTTTTTATAGTACCGTAATGTCATGTTGGCATACTACTTTATGGCTGTGACTGCATGTCGTTACTCAAGCTATTTTGATAATCCTTTCTTTACTAGTACAGCCTATCTTATTAATAATAAACAACAATTTGTGCTATTTCCATCAGCCAGTAGTCTTAAAGTTTATATGCCTATCGAAGAGTTCCATTTACTGCAAATTGTGTTATTTATGGATGTCATCATGTTCAGTCGTAAGACTGACTCCTTCATCAGGACGTATTGTCCTTTCAAACACCAGATGAATAAAATTTCCGTTCTGATACCGTGGACCATTATCTTCATCATTTTACTCACATACAGATACCGTATGACTTTGTAAAAGCCGTTTTGGTAATCTGTTAGATTTTTTCACCTTCAGCATTTAGTACTCCCTCTCAATTTCATAACATTATTCATTTACTTTACTATCGTGACCATCATGAGCAAACTACATGTCTTGTATATATAGGACATTTATATGGCTATCTTTCATTACGAATCTTCATCCTTTCATTCATTCAGCTTACATGTCTGTCCTTTATAACCAATAAAGGAATCTCTTTGTAAGAGTTCATGGTATGGTTGCACCTCTTTACACTTTAGATCGTCCCCTTGTCTTTTAAATTTACTGAGACCAGTAAATAGTTGAATGTGTTATCTTTTGTAAATATGCCTCTATTAGTATTGCTGGCAACATATTGATTGGGCACTCAATCTAGTTTGATTGGTAGGCCTTGTTGTCATTATGGGGATGAACTGATTGTATACTTATAGAAGATGACTTATAAGGATCTTAAGGCTAGTTTGAGAAATGTGGAAAGACTAGATGTGTGTATCTATGGACCGAGAGAAGAAAAACCCTATTTTTGCCCTAATTACACTATGTAAGCAAGTGACTCATCATGTCAGTAATGCATTCAATATTGGTGATATACCAACCACACTCGGTATATATGTATCCATAATTACAACTTGTGAATTTAGAGATGTTTTATCTGAGGACTTTCAAGACTGTTTTCCTGTAAGAAACATTGATTTTCAGATGGACTTAGTTGTAGGTGCTCAACCCACTTTCAGAGCCCCTATCACATGACCCCCAGCAGAGTTCAAAGAACTAAAGATTTAGTAAGATGGGTTGTTGCAGAAGGGAGCTATTTAACCACGTGTGTCATTGTGGGAAACCCTAGTTTTATATGAGTGAAGAAGGAAGGCAGAACCTTATGGTTGTGTATTACATACAGAGAGTTGAACAAGATCGCTATCAAAAACAAGTGCCCTATACCTTGAGTAAATAATTTATGGGATTAGATGCCAACAACAGAAGTCTTTTCCAGGAATGATTTGAGGTCCGGATATCACACCTAAACCATGCAACCACAGTTTATCTTTTGCAAGAGTGCCCTTTTATAATAATTCTTGAAATTGTTTGCTTGCCTCATCTTCAAAACTTGATACTATCCAATATTGTTTGATCTCCATTGCATTTCAACTCGATATTTCCTATTAGCGTGATCTTCTATGTCTTTGCAAACTCATTGTTAAATGTGCAATACCTTTTTTGTTCAACCTTATATTGTTGTCAACATTCCAGTGCTCTCGACCTTCACCATCTTTATTTCATGATCATGAGTTATAGTGCATTCCGTTGAGAGTTGATTCACGCATCTACCTTACCTCTCATATATTCATAACGATAAGCTCGTATAACTTGTTTGGAATTGATAATGTAATTCAACTCTCATTAGTGTGGGTGATTGCGATTGTCATAATCCCCATACTCCCTTTATATTGAACTTCAACTCCCACACATATATCTTATATTCTGATAAATAAACTTCTGCATTCTCTATTTAATCTTATTATTGTACTCAAATTGACTTCATATGAGAAATGGCATGTTCCTATTGTAGCTTGCTCATCTATTTATCTATCTGGTGGTACTTTGCTTATTCAATCCATTTATCTATCCATTACACTTTGCTTGTCCAATCTATTTGTCTATCTATTGCCCTTTACTTATCCAATCTATCTATCTATTTATTGTATATTGCTTGTCCCATCTATCTATTGCACTTATCTTGTTGCTTGTGGATATAAAGTCATCTAGTGGAAGCTCAGTTGCTTGTCATCTTGTTTCTAATTCATCAGTTAAACCTGCGTATCACCATGCCATCTTTCCCCTTGGTTAATTATTTATTGGACCCTTTATAGTCCATATTTATAAACCACAATTCTTACGGCATTATATTTTAGAATTCATGACAGACTTATGGTTATCTTTATTTTAACCACCCCATGATAATCTCTCCTTTATTAGCCTTTTCTAGTCTCATTGTTCATTTCTTTTTTATGCAATGGTTCATTTGGCTGAGAATTTCATCATTCTCATCCCTAACCGTGGTCATTTCATTGCTTATTATCGACCGGGAGCAGATCCTTGAGTAGTCTGATGAGGGACGATCATGTGATGCATTAGGAATATCAGATGAAGACATTTTGATAAGGGTATAATCTCTAGCACTATGTAATTATATTGGAGGGGGCTAGAAGAAACACTGAGTATAAGGTCAAAGCTAACCCAATCAAGCATTAAGAGGGAAAATTCAAGTAAATGTTGAGGTGATACAAGGTCGACAAAAGAGATGTGCTGGTAAAACAAAGAAATAACCAAAGTCTCAGATGGGTTGTGAAGTATTTCAAAAGACTTTTCTGGTCAAGGTAGCAAGAGACCGACTATCCAAGGACTATTAGGGACCAGTTACATGGGGCCTTATGATTCATTGTAAGGTTAAATCCTGTAGCTTGTTGACTGCACCTACCTATTGAACCCGAACATGTATATAACGTGTTTTATAGCTCGTAATAGTATTAGAGTACTTATCAGGGTATGCAACAGTTTCCATTAGTGGACAAGGTAATGAACCAATCGTGAGCACCTCCTCACTAGTAACAAGGTTCCTTTCTTTCAAAGAGAATATCAATTTTGCATCAAAGTAATTGAGCCCATTGAGGCTATTGTGTGAGAAGTATCTGGATCTACTACTAAAACATGAGATTAAGCAGTTATACAATAAGTAGACACTTTTAGTCAGAGTACATTGGGCAAATTATACCTCCTCAGAGGGAAGCAATGGGAATCAATGGCCCATGTGCTTTTAAAGCAGCATTGCATACATTTGGCAAGCGTCATAAGTTTCAAGGACGAAACTCTTTAAGAGGGGAAGGCTGTAATAACTCAACCTTACTCCATATTTATTTATTTAAGTCATATTTGTTTATTTAATTAATCATGTTTATTCATTCAAGTTATCATGTTTATGTATTTAATCACTTATGGTTATTTGTTTAACCAAATCATGTTTATTAATTCAATTACACTCAATTTATATATTTACCGAATTACCTTATGTCATTTAAATTTTTCGCTTTCATTGATTGTTAATTCAAGTTTTTTTAATTAATTAAATATCGGGTAAATCAATAATTATAATTTAAGAAATTATCATTATTATCATTATTATTATTGTTATTGTTATCATTGTTATTATTATTATTACTATTATTATTTTTATAACATTGCAACAATTTAATTTTGAATTACGCCAATACATCATCGTTACGAAGCGTTTTATTCTCGAATCCAATTTTTTTTGGCCCAATTTGAAGCTCAACAAGTTTGCTTATTAATCTAACTAATTAACATGATTAAGCTTAACCATGGTTAGCTAAACAATCACTTTTCTAGATAAAATCTTAGTCAAGAGTTACACTAGTCAAAACAAACACAAATCAACCCAAAACCTCCATTATCTCTCCTCCCTCTCTCTCCCCCATGGTAGTAGCTCCAGCTACTGTCTAGCTATTCTTCGGCCAGCTTCGGTGACCTCTGACCCTCCCGGCATCCTAGTACCACTAGCCATCATCCTCCATCATCAAAACCACTAAACATCACCTCTATCTCTACTTATCCTCAAGCAAAGTGAGTAATCTTGAAACTCAATCTGGTTGGTTTTAATTTTTATTTTAGTTTTGATTCTTCTTTTGATATTTGTGATCATCGATCATGATGTTTTGATAAGAAATACGAGTTATTTTGGTGTTGATCACGGTGGAGTTGAGCTTAAATCATGCTAGGGTTTAGGGGAGATCATATTCATGCAAGCTTAAGTTAAAACCATGTTTATGGATTGATTTGTATTTAATTTTGTAATATTTAGTTTTACTAATGATTATGATGATGTTTTTGGGATTTGGAATGATTTCAAGTGAGGATTTGTGTGAAAAGAGAGAGGAAAGCTAAAACAGTGAGGGCTGGAAATTTCGAGAAAACAGGGCATACTTCAGGATTAAACTGGTAATGATCATCCAATGAACAAATTATGATTTTTGGTGAGTAGATAGTTTAGTGTGTTAGATTTCAAATGGACTTTGAATTGCCTTAATCCGAGGTCTGTGGAAAAAGTTATTGTCGTTTTACCAAAACTGCGCAGAAAGGGACTAAAATTGACACACTTGTGTTTTAGCCGCATTTTGGGAGCTCTATTGTGGGAATCATGTTTTGTGTTGTAAATAAAAGTCTTTTGGGACTTCTTAATCTTTTTATATTGGGGTTTTAGGTCTCCATTTGAAATCTATGGTGAAAGTTATGAAGTTTTGAAGTAAACTGACCTGCTTTGGGGCAAAGTGGGTTGTTATTGCAGTTTCTGTACAGCGTATACTTGGAGCAAAATTTTGAAAATTTTGCCGCAGATTGTCCAATTTATTTTCAAATCTCTTATAAGATTTCATGAATTTTGGTTGAGTATTTTGAGTTTGGTGATTTTTGGAAACATTTTGAGTAATTGTGTAAAGAGCAATAATAAAGATTAAGTCAGATTGATCATCTACTCATTTTGTGTATTTTGGGCCAAGTAAGGTCATTTAAGGTGCAAATGAATATTCATGGACTTTCATGGAGCTTTTAGCTTGATTAATGAGAAATAAGAAGACAAGTATACAATTTGGGAGCTTGTTTATGAGTTTTGAATCATTTATGGATTTTACATACAAAATACCAAGTTTAGTGAGCTTAATAGTTTCTATTGAGTTCAATGATTCATTTGGCGTGGAATTCTATATCTAATGGATTTATGAATGAAATGTGAGAAGTGGGGAGAGTTGTGACCCAAAAACCATATTTATCAGACCAACTTATCGCAGTTTATGCTACTTTGAACCAAGATATATCTCTCTTGGTCTCAAACCTCTACTACTTACTCAATTCAGAATGTATCAAATGTATTTATCAAGCTAATCTATTGTACTCGTTGTTATATTAAACCAAGCTATACATTAGCAAGCCTTAAACCCGTATCACCAACTTATTTCATAAAAGGTCACAACCACTCTCTCAATTGTCACCATCAAGGCATTTTCCTTTGTAATCTCGTTTATCTCATTGTGGACTATTTTACTTTCATTTACTTTATATCAGATTTAATTACTTTTATTGATTCAGTTTTGAAGTCATATTGAAATACCCAAGTCATGTATACCATATAATTACTCAATTTCTGCTACACATACTTTTACCTACTCAATTATGTGTGTAAAGATTATGTACTGACTACACATACTTACAATGACATTTATGAAACAGAATTGAGGCCTAGTTATCATTCCCCCTTATGCATAAGTGTTATCAAGTCAAAACATATTTATCAAGTCAGATGACATTTATGAAATAGCTGACTTGTATCAAGTCAGATGACATTTTTAAAGATTCAACGTACATCCATTTCCGGTATCTTCAGAAAATAGAACATGTTTATCAAGTTAAAACTCTTAATGAGTTTATCAATGAATTAGTTTATACAGTGATTTGCGATTGAACTTGTGACCCTATTAGTTATCATCTATAGAGCGTTAGCCCATCATTTACCCGCGCAGCTTCAGCCTAACTCTTGATCGGATTGATAGGTGTACACCTTTGTATAGATCTTATCATTGCAAGAGGTTCACATCTAGATAATAATGAACAATTTAGTTTTATATTACTTTCATTTTCATTGTTATTGCGAACTAAATGAACTGCAGAAGCGGTACCCATCAACGGTGTTTCTATGCTCATTTTATAATATAGGAATACATGTACTGAGTTTTCGCTCACATTTTCGAATTGTTTTCATGTTTTCCATTTTAGGTGATGAAGTATCGCATGTTTCTTCTTTTAGCAAGCCCTTTTGGAAGTCATTAGATGTTCACAATGGATTCAGCATAGCATGAATGTTGGCATCAATGTCAGGGTCAAGTTAGGTCTATATTCAATATACTTGCATAGTGTGGAGTGCGAGTTAGCACATGGTATGATTAAGTCGATGGTATTGAAGTTGAACTATTATGGACTTTGGTCTTGAAGTGTTTCAGGTTAAAAAATTTTGTGATTGTAAACATGAGTTGCAAGATTAAATGGTTTCAGTGAGCCTTATCCTTATCAGGACGGCGGTAGCACCTTCTATTATTAAGTCTTCTGCTGGAATTTTTCATAAATCATGTCATCAGCATTTTGGGGGTGTTACAAGTCATAGGAAGGAGGGCGTGGTTTCTCCTTATTCTTCTATATTGGATGCATTACCCCTTTCCCCTGAGATTGATATGGAGGATGTCTGGAATTGTGAAGATCCTCCTGAATCAGATTGGATTTCTTATGAGGACCTCGACCAAGGGTATGTTAAGGTGGAGTTTGCTGCTCCTATACCACTTAACAAGCCTGAGGTTGAGGCTCCTGTTTTTAATGAACCTTAGATGAGTGATTACTGCAGGTTTGCACAACTGTACTCTCTATGCCCCATGTGGAAGGTTTTGATGCAGATTTTGATGTAAGAGTTGAACGAGTTGATGATAGCCCGTTTGATAGGCCAAAAGAGCGATTTATTTTGTATGCAGACAGTGCGTTATTGCATCAAGTTATGAAGACAAAGGACTTGCAGCCTGAACTTTTGTGATGGTACCTTTAATTGAATAAGTTTAATTTTGTGGTCCGGGACAAAGCGAATGTCCATACACCACCTGATCCAGACCAAGCCTAAAATAAGGGTCAAGCTCTTGACCTTAAAAGAGCGCTTCTTGGGAGGCAACTCAAGCTTTCTTTTTCTTTTTCCTTTTTTTATAGTTTTGTTTTTTATTACTTTTTGTTGTTATATATGCAAAAAAAGAGAAAAGGAAGAACAAAACATATATATGAATAAATTGCTGGCACGACAGTCAGTACCCCAGAAATACGGCCGTGCGGTGCCCACCCCGAAAAACCAGAAAAGAACAACGCCAGCAGACATAACGGACGGCCGTGGTGAGCCCAACGATCTGTGGTGGTCTGTTAAGGGCCGCGGTCTAGGTTTTTGGCCGCAGCGACTCTTCCCTTTCCCCCTATCTTCTTCAACCTCTCGACATACACTCTCTCTCTACCCCCATTTTCTCTCTCTAAACACCACAACCAAATCTCCCTAATCTCCCCTCATTTCTTCACCATTTCCACTGATTTTCACACCAAATCCTTTCTTTTCACTCAATCTTTCATCTTTTTCCTTAAAATCCATCTCTTTCTTCTTCTTTAACTTCAAATTTATCACACCTTCATTCATCCACCATACCCATTCTTTTCTCTCTCCTATTTTTTCATATTTTTGCTTAATTTCTTCAATTTTCTAAGTTTTAGTTCTTATTTTTGGTTTTAGTTTTGTTTTTGTTTTAAGTTTGCACCAATAGCACCAAATAAGACGCAAAGGAGCACCAAGGAGGTTGGTTCTTCAACTCTAGCACCAGCCCGACCTCAATGGGCATCCCGAACATCAACCAATGTGCGTGCTAGAGGTAACATTCCTCATCCCCTTGGTTTAACGCATCCTGATCATGTTGCTAGGTATAATTGCTTGAATGAACATATGGTAGCAGCAACTAGATATTATGATAAGGATTGGTTAGCCCGGTTGGGAATTTTGGATGATATTCATTGGTTGTTTGCCAGAGGAGGTATGAGCCACTTTTTAGAAATCAAAGAGCATACTTATAGGGACTTAACCCTAGAATTCCTTAGTACACTCCATGTCAAGGCCACTAGCGGACCTCAATGTCAAGCCGGATATATATCATTTTATTTGCAGGGACAATTGTATGAACTGAACTTAGGCACCTTCAATAGTATTTTTGGTTTTCCCCTTAGCATGGACTTATCGCACTGTCAAGTCCCCCCTCGAATTTAATCCGAATGTGTTTTAGGGTGAAGTTTCGGGGAGTGCTAGGTACAGTACTAGTTCGTCAAAATGTATGTATATTAGGAGCCCCTGCATTAGAGTGGCTTAGCTTATCTTGGCTTATTATTTGTTTGTTCAGGACGGTGGTCTGAATGTCCCAAGACTTTCTGAGTTGTACTTTCTATCCTGTATGCTCGATGGAGACCAACTTAACCCCAACCTCATTCTTAACTAAGAAAATACATAGTGTTGCTGTTGGCACTAAAGGTAGGATAGTCATTGGTGGGATAATCAGTACTACTGCTCGATTCTTGGGTGTTGAACCCAATCCTAAGAATAGAGTTTTCGGGTCCGAGCGGCTTAATCAAGCTGCCTTTGAGATTATGAACTTCTATAAAGTTGAGGCTGGCTGTTTATGTTGGATTTACCCCGGGGACCAGCTTTTGCCGCTTCTTAATGTTGCTCGCACCGCCCATCTTCACTGAGGTAACCTTTATTGGGTACCTGGTGATGAGCAGGTTGTTCGACCTGTACCCCACCAACCAGCCCCTCGATCTAGTCAAGCAGGACCTTGTTCTTCCTCTTATCCACCCCCTGACTATTATGACCTTCAAGACACCCTTAGGTCCATTTAAGAGGAGCCAGTTTCCTTCCTAGAGTTTCTTGCTTCAGAGAGCGCCGCTCTTCGGGACTTTATCTAAGAGCGCCACGATGGGCTTCGTGGGTTGCTTGCTTCTCAGACCCAATATTTCTAAGACTATAGGGCATGTCTAGAGACTTGACGAGATTGGCATATCTCTTATGGACAGTCACCCCATCCTCCTCCACCTCCTCCTCTCTAATCTTATTGTATGCTGCTCCCCTTCCCTTTTTTATTATGTGCCCACATTGAGGGCAATGTGTGATTCAAGCATGGGGCAGTTAGTCATTTCATTTGGTATCTAATGCCTTTTTTTTTAGTGCGTTTGTTTTTGCTTTGTATATATTTTTAGTGGTAGTTTTTGTAGTTATTGTTTTGGTTGTGTTTAGTAGTGCATTTAGTTTTCCTCTAGGTTGCATTTTAGTTTCTTTCTTTTGTTTGTTTCTTTTGCATTTTAGTTTGCATTATTTGTAGGAGCATGCATGCATAAATAAAAAACAAAAAACAAATAAAAACAAAAATGAAAAAAACATCCTCCGATGATGATCTCTATAGATTTCGTAGCTTTCTTTGGTTTAGTTTGATCCTTTGATTCGCCCGAATTGTGCATAAAATGTTTACGAATGAGTTTTCAAAATGAATTCTATATTTTGGCCACATGTTGGATGGGAATTGACTTTCCTCATGAGTCTTTACAAGATTTTGGCATGTGTTTACTCGTGAGCTGGCTTCGTCTTTAGTAGATGTCCCGTGAGACTTTGAGCCTTTGGAGGCTGTTTATCATTATTAGTCTTATATTTCTTTCATATGTGACTCTTCCTTGGCGTCATTTCCCTAGAACTTACTTTGATTCTCGTTCAAGATCACATTTCGTATATGCAGTTAGGCAATATGATTGAGGCATTTTTCTTTCTTTGATTTGTTTAACACCACGGCCAAATAGCCACCCTGGTTGTGTATTGCATGCCTTGTTAGCCCCTTTGAGCTTGTATCCATTTTTCTTAATTTGAACCTCCTATTATAACTCGTGGCCAAATACTTGTCTTACCTTTAAGTCAAGGCTAGAGCAGTGTTCTTTTCTTTTACATCAAGTTTTATAGGGCATTAGTAAGATGGAATGATATCTTGTGGTGTAATTTGATTGTTTGGTGCAGGGTTATGAGATATTTATTAATTCCTTGTTTTATTGTATAAAATTTAGAAAAGAGTTGGAATTTAAAGTCTGTTATGAATTTCCCCCTTGGCTATCCCTTCTAGAAAAAAAAATAAGTGTTTGAAAAAAAAAGGAACAAAAGAGAAAATTTTCGAAAAAAGAAAGGGGAAAAAAAATGAAAAGAGAACCGGAAAAAAAAGAAGAAAGCGGTTAGCCTTGTTGGCAGTGTAAGTTATTTGTGATTTTTGACTCTGTCTCTTTATTTGGGGATTTATTCTGAATTGATAAGGGTTAAGAAGGATGTTGTTTGATGCATTAGAATTATTTAGCTTTTAGTCTTTGACTTTTAGCTTCTCATTTTCAAAAACATTTGTTCCCCTCTTACCTTTACCCTTAGCCTCGTTACAACCCTATTAAAGTCCTCATGATTGTCTAATGTGTTTGCATTTTTAGTGATAGAGAATTTTGAGAATCTTATCAAGCTTACGGTATATTTGCGTCTAAGGATGAGATTTGAGAGAACCTTCATATATACATTTCAAACACATGAGTACTGAGTGCCACATAACTATAGTGAGGTTCTACTGGCCTTGCTAGTTTCACTTGTTTCATATGTTGAATAATTATATTTGACAATTTGGGGGAGATTGCTTTCAAGTTTGACATTGTGGTCTATTTAAAGTTTTTGAAAATTTCATTCCTTACCTATTTATTAATGATTTTTGTACCTTTTTGGGCTATTTTGGATCAACTTTGCTATTCGAATGTTACCTAAAGCTATCCTGAGGAGGCTGTGTATATTTTTAATCCTTGCATTGCTTGAGGACAAGCAACAGCTTAAGCATGGGCGAGTTTGATACGCGCTCAACATGTATATTATTTTAAGGCTATTTTTTGTCATTTTTATGAGAATATTGTGCATTATGTTTGTATTTACACTCCTATTATAACACCCCCAACCCTTAATGCCAGGAGTATTACGTTTTTCTTAAATCCTACTTAACTTCTAAGGTAAAACGGACAGAGTTTTGCCTAAAAACTGACCATTTTTTCGGCTAAAAGCCTTACAACAAATCCCTGCATTGAATGGAAACATATAAAACTCCTAAAATAAACTTAATGGCTATACGCTGGAGTCCACAGCTCTACAGGCAACTCGCCCGGAGTACATCAACCATAGAGTTCAATGATAAAGAAGGAAATCAAATATACAACTCAACATATCACACATCCAGAGTATTTAGGGTTTACATCCCAAAACACAACTAACTTCAGCAAAAAAACAACTGCCTAATTAGACGGATGGCTCACATGGCCATACAGAGCGACTTATAGACAATATGCATTACATGAGCTAGAGTGCTTAGTTTACAAACAATTACAATTCTAGGATACATCATATTACGTCGTTAAACATGTAAGACCACTTCAATATGTGCGCACATGACACCCGTTTTAAGCAAGGGTAGACTTCAACTCGGCATAAGTGAATCGACTTCTATCTGTCATAATGAAAACCTAGTAAAAGGCGAAAGTGTAATGGGATGAGCAACCACATGCTCTGTGAGTATTTGCTGACTCCTTAAAACCAAAATCATTTGCAGGCAATAATAATAGATAGTAGTCACGCAGCATTCCTATATTACTATTTTATTAGGCAATCATTAACCCCAATTAAGATTCTTCACCCTTGAACCTCATGCTAGCTACTCAAGCTCGTTCTAAGCCTTTAAATGATCAAACCTCCTTACAAATCAAGCATTTAGGCATGTAAGCAAGCAAACTTTAGGGGTAGTGTAAAACACATTCAAACACGCATTTAGAAAGCATAGTGACTCAAGATATATTCAAAGGATAGTTTATAAATCACACTAGTCTCTCCAAAGCTCATATACTTCCTTAAAGGTTCCTGAAATACCCACATTGGTAACAATTCAAACTGTTGTCTCATATATCAGGAAAATGTCTTTATATTCAAGCATAAGGTCATACAATGTGCAATTTATGTTGTGGCTATCTATTCACTTACGAGAGATGCTTAAACACGTTGAACAAAGATTATGCAATGAACTTTCTTTCACAGAATATACGCTTTTAGAACTTACATGCTCGATGCATTACAAGAACATGGCCATACTTTATTCGACATTTCATTCAAACTATACTTGGGATCTCATTCATAAGACATGCACAGGACATGCACATGAAGCTTTCTTTCTTTTTCTTAAAAACACTTTGCTTAGCCTATTGAGGCTTATATTCTTTAAAAAGAAATCTCTTTCGTATTGTTCCTCTAATAACCCTTATAAGTTTTTCAGATCTTATTCGAACTGGACTCTTAATGGCCCTTAAAAATCTTTCTTTTTCCTGAAATACTTGAAATGGCGTAATGTCGATTGGTTTCTTACTTCTTAGTAAAACACTCTGGGCATCAGATCATCATAATGTGCTGGTTAGGTGAGATCTATTCTCAACCCCTAGTGAGACTATCGCTTATGCTAAGCTCTTATTCCCGGGAAGGCAACTAAATTGGACCTTAACCCTCGTCAGGGTCTCTTGGGTTTCCCACTACTGGGACTATTCCCTAGGCTAGGGATTCTCCCATACAAGTAGGTTCACTCTCATGGGATTCCCCCATTCTAGCAAGTTCACTTCCATCTTATTATACCTAAGTATGATATCTTAGCCAATTTAAAGCATATGGCCATAGCGGCTAATAAGTTTGTTGTCTCTTACAGCGCAATCATTTTTATACAATGCACTCCTTTTGAAAATTCCTTAGGGATTCCCCCATTCTAGTAGATTCACTCCTAAAACTGCATTCACATAGTCAAAAATAGGCCATCATTCGCTAATAGTTATGTGACCAACACTACCACAAGCGTACGGGTGTTCGTAGTATAGATAAAAGATATTGTTCCTTATAGACTAAAGTAATCTATCGAGCCTAGTCTTCTCAAACTATGTGAAGCAAAACTCAATTCCAAGTGGATTCGATTAACTACTGCAAATAATCTTCTCTAAATCAATAAGAGAAAAATGTCTAGGAATTTTCACAGTTATGAAAGAGAATTCGATCAAAATGAATAAACATTTGCTATTCTCTAATTGGTTAATTCCGAGGAATTGCAATCTTATTAAGAAACTTAATCTATTCTTTCAAAATCAATCAAATTTGCCTAAGCAAACATTGTTCTTTCAAACTAATTTGGCTTAACCCAAGTTTAATATATTCGATTACTTACTAGCCCTCCAAACATATAAATCTCTCTTTCGAGACGAAGGGGGTCTATTTAAGCAGTCCAACAACCAAATATCACCTTTCAAATGTTCACTCGATTGTTTCAAGTGTGCAAGCAAATTTTAGCCAAAAATCAACTCATAACATATCAAACACTTGATAGAACGAAATCAAACCAATCACAAAAATAAGCACAATTCCTTCAAAATCAAAACATCATCCATTAACAATTCCAAAAAACTTCTAAATTCCTAGACTAAGAAAACTGGTCAGACATGATAAAAGATAAACTAACCAAAAAGATCTGAAAAATCTTGAGCGGAAGGGACTTAACTGAGATGGCCTCCACCAAAAGCTTCAGAACTGCCTCAGGATCAAAACCCTTACACTTAAAACTCACTCAAAACTAAACAAAGAACAAAATTTGGGAGAAACTAAACTAAACTAATATAGGCTAACACTATTTGCTTGCTTTGGATTGCCTTTAGAGTTCCTTGGAGTTCTCTTCCTTCGCTGCAGAATGTCTCTATTTATAGAAAACTTGGATTGATCTCAGCCATATCGCTGAGGAAAAACGAAGAGGCAACAGTTACAGGTATACCACAGTCTAACCGTAGTCTGCACTGGATCTAAATTTTTGTGCTCTTTCTTTGCTCTGCGGTCATAACATGGATGACCATGGGGGAGACCAAAACATAGCCATTAAAGGGAAAATGCTGGGTAAAAAGAGTAAAAATCTTGCAAAATACATAAAACAACTACACCCAAGTATAAATCGAGAATAGGAGAGTAAATAACATCATTAAGCACAAAATTCTCCTAAAAACGAGGCAAAATAGCCCTAGAAAGACGTACATATTAAGCACTTATCAAACTCCCCTATGCTTAAACTGTTGCTGGTCCTCAAGCAATGCAAGGATTAAAGAGATACACAACCTCCTCAGGATAGACATAGATAACATGCAAATGGCAAGGATGATCCAAAGGTAGCCCAAAAGGATGCAAAAAATATCATTAACAAATAGAATAAGGGATGAAATTTCAAAAACTTTTTTATTGACCATAATGCAAAACTTGAACTAATCGTCCCCCAAATTGTCAAATACAATAATTCTAGCATATGAAACAAGTAAGACTAGCAAGATCAGTAGAACCTCACTATAGTTATGTGGCACTCAGCACTTATGTATTTGACAATGTATATATATAAAAGTTCTCTCAATTCTCATTCCTTGGACACAAATCCACCATAGGCTTGATAAGATTCTCAAATTTGCCACCACTAAAATGCAAATACACTAAACAATTATGAGGACTTTCATAGGGATGTAACGTGGCTTAGGGTAAAGGTAAGAGGGGAGCAAATATTTTTGGAAATGAGGAGCTAAAAGCCATAGACTAAGAGCTTAAATAATTCCAATGCATCATACCACATCCTTCTCGAACCATATCAACTCATCAACAAAATAAATCCCAAATGAAAAAGATAGAGTCCAAAATCACTGATACCGTTCATTCCCACCAAGGCTAATCACTTTCTTCGAAATTTTTTTTAATTTTTTCTTTTTGTTTTTTTGTTTATTTCTGTATATTTTTTCTTTTTTTTCCTTCTCTTTTTTTTTGACAGAGGAATAGCTAAGAGAATTCCATAATGAACTTTAAAATCAAACTCTTCTCTGAATTTTACATAATAAAACAAGGGATTTATCAAATGTTGCATACCCACACCAAACAGCCAAAATTCACTAAAGAGAATAACAATCCACCTTTCTAACGCCCTATCAAACGTGATCTAAAAGAATGTCACACTCCTCTAACCTTGGCTTAAGGGTAAGACAAGCATTTTGCCATGGGATAAAAATAGGGGGTTCAGATCAAGAAAAATAGTTATAGGCTCAAAAGGGCTAATAAAGGATACAATACATAACAAGGGTGGCTATTTAGCCGTGGGTTTCAAATAAATCAAAGAAAGAAAAATGCCTCAATCATATTGCCTAAATGCATATGCGAAATGTGGTCTTGAATGAGAATAAAGAAAGTTCCAGCGAAATGACGTTAAGAAAGAGTCACACATGAAAGAAAATATGAGACTAATAATGACAAACAGTCTCTAAAGGCTCAAAGTCTCACGGGACATCTATCACAGTCAAAACTAGCTTACCAGCACACACATGCCAAAATTTCATGTAAAGACTCATAGGAAAAATCAATTCGCATTCAACATGTGGTCAAAACATAGAATTCAGTTCGAAAATTCATTCTCAAACTTTTATACACAATTTAGGCAAATCAACGGATCAAACTAACCAAAGAAAACTACCAAATCTATAAAGGTCATCATCGGAGGATTTTTTCCTTTTTTTTTTCTGTGCACCTACAAACAATGCAAATTAAAATGCAAAAGAAACTAACAAAAGAAAAAAACTAAAATGCAACCTAGAAGAAAACTAAATGTACTACTAAAACAAAAACTAAAACAAAGGCTACAAAAACTACCACTAAAAATATACACAAAGCAAAAAAAACATACCAAACAAAAACATGCAATAGACGCCAAATATAATAACTAACTCCCCCATGCTTAAATCACACATTGCCCTCAATGTGGGCACATCATAATAAAAAGGAAAGAGGAGTAGTAGAAATCAAAATCAGAGAGGAGGAGGTGGAGGAGGATGGGGTGGTTGCCCATAGGAGATATGTCAATCTCACCAAGCCTCTAAACATACCCTATAGTCTTGGAAATATTGGATCTGGGAATCAAGGAACCCACGAAACTCATCGTGGTGCTCTTGGATAATGTCCCGAAGAGTAGCAATCTCTGAAGCTATAAAGGCTCGAAGGGAAACTTGCTCCTCTTGAATGGTCCTAAGAGTGTCTTGGATATTAGAATTATCAGGTGGGGACGGTTGAGAGGAAGAACTAGGTCTTTCTTGACCAGAGTGAGGGGCGGGTTGGTGGGGTATGGGTTGAACAACCTTCTCATCACTGGGTACACAGTAAAGGTTACCACGATTGATATTAGGCAGTGGCAAAAGCCGGTCCCTAGGGTAAATCCAACATAAACGGCCAGCCTCAACTTTACAAAAGTTCATAATTTCAAAAGCAGCTTGATCAAGCCGCTCAGACCCAGAAACTCTATCCTCAGGATTGGGCTCAACACCCAAGAATCTAGCAATAGTAGTTATTATTCCACCAATGATTATCCGAGCTTTAGTGCTAATAGCAGCACTATGAAATTGCCTAGCTAAGAATGAACATGGATCAAGTTTGACACCATCAAGCATACAGGACAGAAAGTATAACTCAGAAAGTCTCAGGACATTCAGACTATCGTCCCAGGCAAACAGAGAACAAGTAAGGATACACTGAGCTACTCTAATGCAGGGGTTCCTAATATGCATGCATTTCAAGGAACTTGTATTGTACCTAACACTACGCAAAAGTTCACCCCAAAATGCATTCGGGTTGAATTCACGGTGGACTTGGCGATCCGGTAAATCTATGCTAGGTGAAAAACCGAAAATACTATTGAAGGTATGTAAGTTCAGCTCAAACAATTGACCATGCAAATAAAATGATATATATTCTGCTTGACATTGAGGCCCTCTAGGGACCTCGACATGGAGTGTACTTAAAAATTCTAAGGTCAGGTCCCTATATGTATGCTCTTTGAGTTCTAAACAGTGGCTCGCACCACCTCTAGCAAACAACCAACGAATATCATCCAACATTCCCAATCGGGCTAACAAATCCTTATCATAGTATCTAGTTGCTACTACTACATGTTACATTCAAATAATTGTACCTATCAACACGATCAGGATGAGTCAAACCAAGAGGGTGAAGAATGTTACCTCTAGCACGCACATTGTTTGACGTTCTGGAAGTCCTTTGAGGTCAGGGTGGTGCTTAACTTGATGAACCACCCTCCTTGGCGCTACTTTGCCTTTTAGTTGGTGCCATGGTTATAAAACTTAACAAAAAACAAAACTAAAACCAAATTAGGAACAAAAACCTAGAAAATTGAAGAAAATTAGTAAAAATGTGAAGAATTAGAGGGAGAAAAGGATAAGTATGGTGGATGAATGAGGGTGAGATGAATTTGGAAGAAGAAGACGGAAAGAGATGAGGATTTGTGGATGAAATGGAGAAATTAAGTGAAAGGAAAGAATTTGGTGTGAAAATGAAGAAAAATGGAGAAGATTTGAGGGAGATTGAAGGTGTTGGCTATGGAGGTTTTAGAGAGAGAGAATGGAGGAAGAGAGGGAAAGTGTCGAGTGAAGAACATGAAACAAGGGGAAAGAGAAACAGCATCACGGTTAAAAACCTAGACCACGGCCAGTAGCAGCCGACCACGGACCGTGTGCTCGCCATGGGCTATCCGCAGTGTCTGCTGCTACTCGGGTTTTTTCTATTTTTTTCAGGGTTGGCTCCCCACGGTCGTATTTTTGGTTTTCCTGACCGTGGTGCTAACATTTTATTGAAATATGAATATTTTTTTCTCTCTTTTTTTTTCTTTTTTTCCCCCTTATGACAACTAAAGTCAATAAATAAAAATGAAGGCTATGAAAAGGCAAGAGAAAGAAAGCTTGGGTTGACTCGCAAGAAGCGCTCTTTTAAAGTTAAGAGTTTGACCCTTGTTCTAGGCTTGGTCTGGATCAGCCTTACCGCGAACCACAGAGTCGAACCTCTTCAGTTGAAGGTACCATCTTAACAATTCTGGCTGCAGGTCCTTCGTCTTCATAACCTGGTCCCCTAATGCACTGTCTGTGCACAAGACAAATCGCTCTTTTGGCCTATCAGACGGGCTATCATCAACTTGCTCAACCCCTAAATCAAAATCAGCATCGAAACTTTCCAAAGGGGGCATGGAGTAAACAACTTGTACAAACCTGCAACACTCACTTATCGAAGAATCATTAGAAACAAGGGCCTCAACCTCGGGCTTGTTAGGTGGCATAGGAGCAGAAAACTCTACCCTAACATACCCTTGGTCAGGGTCCTCATATGAAATCCATTCAGAATCAGGAGGATCTTCATCATTCAAGACATCGTCCATATCATACTCAGGGGAAAGGGGTAATGCATCCAATATAGAAGAATAAAGAGAAACCATATCCTCCATCCTATGATTAAACATAGTAAACCTCCCCTCTACCTCAAAAGAAATACCTCCCTCTCTCACATCAATATGGCAACTAGCTGTCGCCAAAATGGGTCTACCTAAGATAATTTGGGCATTATCAGTTTCAAACATATTGACTACAATGAAGTCTTCTAACCCCGAATGTCCTCTATATTGACTGGCACATCTTTCAACCTGCCAATGGGCTGCGTTATAGAACCATCAGCCAACTGTAGTGAAAAGGGGATGGCTAGTAACAGTCCTCGGTGCAGCTGATGAAATAAAGAGTAAGGCATTTGCTAACAGTTGCACTTGAATCACATAGCCCTCTCCCAATTTCTACCTTACCTATAACGCATAGGATAGAAAACCTGCCTGGGTCAAGAAGCTTAGGGGGAAAAGTGGTGGGGATCTGAATAGAGTGATTCTCTACAAATGTGACAGTCTTGGCACCATAGTTACTCTCCTTGCTACTAGCTATAATGATCTCTCTACCCTCTTCCTTTGGTACTTCCTTAGAGTCAGTTAAGTCCTCATCATCCTCTTTCATGGTGACACAGTTACAATGCTCACGAGGGTTGGATTCAGGCTTACTGGGAAGTCTATCTGGGGGTGCAGATGAAAGAGCAGCTTTTTGGACAATTTGGGCCTCTAACATCCTATTATGAGTTTTAAGGCTAATTGGTTAATGTACTCATCTTATTTCTGTTGTGCCATAAGCATGTTTTCCATCATTAGCTCTAAATTTGACTTTTGGGGCATCTGAGAAGGGAATGGGGGTCTTTGAAACCCAGAGGGTACTCTAGCGTTCATAGGGGGTATATTCACAGTGTTTGGATTTGACCTGTAAGAGAGATTTAGGTGATTCTTCCAACCTGGGTTATAGGTATTAGAGTAAGGGTCATTGGTCAGTCTTAGGTTGAAATTTTGCACATAATTAACTTCATTAGGGTCCTGAGAAAAAGGACTCCCAACTTGACAGTTCAAAGCTGTATGCTCAATTGAACAACAAATCTCACAAGGGGAACGGGCACTAGAATTTACAGCATTAACATTCAGTTGGTCCAGTCTTTTAGTCATAGCATCTACTTTAGCAAAAAGTAAAGTAAAAGTATCAACTTCAAGCTTACCTCCAATCGACCTAGGTTGGGCTCGTTCAGTCGACCATTGAAAGTTATTAAGTGCCATCTCCTCAATAAGGTTATAGGCTTCATATCGGTCTTGCTCATTAAAGTTCCTCCTGCCGCCGCATCAATAGTGGACCTCATAGCTTGGGTCACACCATTATAAAATCCCTGGACAATCATCCAGCACTGAAGGCCATGATGGGGCACAAACGCAGTAAATCTTTAAAATGCTCTAAGGCTTCATAAAGTGTCTCATCCTCTTTTTGCAGAAAGTTGGTGATTTGATTTCTCAGGCTTGCTGTCTTGCTTGGAGGGAAGAATTTAGCGAGGAAAGCTCTTGCCAACTCATCCCAAGTTGTTATGCAACAAGACGGCAAAGAGTGCAACCAAGCCCTTACTTTATCCCTCAATGGGAAAGGGAATAAGCACAGGTGAATCGCATCACTGGAGACTCCATTTAGCTTTAGTGTATCGCACACCTCTAAGAAGATCGAGACGTGTAGATTCAGATCTTTTAAAGGAGTTTCGCCGAACTGAGATTGCTGCACCATGGAAATAAGTGCTGGCTTGAGTTCGAAGTTGTTGGCATCTACAGCAGGCCAAGCTATGCTTAAGGCTATCCCTTGGACTCCTGAAGTAATGAAATCATGAAGGGTCCTTCTTTCTTCACCCACCATGTTTGAATTCCTTCTTACCTCGCGCCTTTGTTCTTTGATCCTTTGCTTTTTCCTTCTTAAGTGAAAAGTCATCTCAATCTCTGGATTGAGCTCGTATAAAATCAGATTTTGCATAAACTAGGAAAAATTCTTGCAAGCACTTCCACGGACACTACCAGCGTAATTAAACAGGAAAAGAAAAATAACAAGAAAACAATACAAAACAAAATAATAAAAATGCTTAGTCACATTCATAAGACAATACGCAATAGTTAGCAATTTAGTCGCCGGCAACGGCGCCAAAAACTTGACCAACGCTGCCATGAGCGCACGGGTGTCTGCAGTATAGATAAAAGATATCGTTCCTCAGGGACTAAAGTAATCTATCAAGCCTAGTCTTGTCAGGATATGCTAAGCAAAACTCAATTCCAAGTGGATACGATTAACTACTGTAAATAATCTTGTCTAAATCAATAAGAGAAAAACGTCTAGAAATTTTTGCAATTATGGAAGAGAATTAGATCAAAATGAACAAACATATGCTATTCTCTAATTGGTTAATTCTGAGAAATTGCAATCTTATCAAGAAACTTGATCCATTCTTTCGAAATCAATCAAATTTGCCCAAACTAAGCAAACGTCGTTCTTTCAAACTAATTTGACTTAATCCAAATTTAATATATTCGATTACTTACTAGCCCTCCTAACATATGAATCTCTCTTTCGAGATGAAGTTATGCTAAGTCTACTCAAGCAGTCCAACAACCCAATGTCATCTTTCAAATGTTCACTCGATTGTTTAAAGTGTGCTAGCAAATTTTGGCCAAAAATTAACTCACAACATATCAAACACTTGATAGAATGAAATCAAACCAATCATAAAAATAAGCACAGTTCCTTGAAAATCAAAACATAATCCAATAACAATTCCAAAAAACTACTAAATTCTTAGACTAAGAAAACTACGCAGACATAATAAAAGATAGATTGGCGAAATCTTGAGTGGAAGGAACTTGACTGAGATGGCCTCCACCAAGGGCTTTAGAACCACCTCAGGATCAAAACTCTCACACTCAAAACTCACTCAAAACTGAACAAAGAACAAAATTTGGGAGAAACTAAACTAAACTAATCTGGGCTAACACTACTTGCTTGCTTTGGATTGCCTTTGGAGTTACTTGGAGTTCTCTTCCTTCACTGCAGAACATCTCTATTTATAGAAAACTTCGATTGATCTCAGCCACACAGCTGAGGGAAAATAAAGAGGCAATAGTTACAGGCATACCACAATCCGTGGGGTTCACCACAGTCTGACCGTGGTCTGCATTAAATTCGGATTTTTTGCTCTTTCTTTGCTCTATAGTCGTGGCATAAAATAGATGACCGTGGGGGAGGTAAAAACACATCCATTAAAGGAAAAATGCTAGGTAAAAAGTCTAAAAATCCTGCAAAATGCATAAAACAACTACACCCAAGTATAAATCGAGAATAAGAGAGTAAATAACATCATTAAGCATAAAATTCTCCTAAAAACGAGGCAAAATAGCCCTAAAAAGATGTATATATTAAGCACTTATCATTATGGCTAGTATTATTTTCAACCACGAAAAACCTTCTTCTTCAAAACTCACCCTTACACACGTGGTTAAGCTTAATGACATAAAAGGGGAGGGGTTCACACATAACACATTCCAACACTTCATAATTCAACTTGGCAGAATAAGCCACATATGGCCTCGCAATCCACACGATTGCAGTCAATCACAACCCAGGCTCCCTTTTCACACAACACCAACTGCAAAGAACCTCAAAACTCTCATTAGTTCATCCTCAAGTCATCCAACTACTAACTCGGTTTTAATTTCATAACCATGGCATGTCATCATAGAAAGTCATAAAGAAATGTGTAATAGCGACATTTAAACTTACTGAGCAATCGGCATCTTTCCAACGGCATAGTATGGCATATATAAATATATATATATATATTTCATTAACTTATGCAGGGTACTCACCAGACTGAAATGAACTAATAAGGCATGAAACTAACTTGCATTCATAACTCACATTTAGGAAATAAGCATGTCATACTCATGTCATTTTCAAAGCGTAACTGACCAACTAAACATGCATCGAGTTAGAACATCCTCAGGTCGTTTCAAGGTCATTTCAAGCATGAATTAACCACATCAGTATGCATTGATTCGAGACATTCTTAAGTTATTTCATGGCCACTTTCAAGCAGAAACTAATTAAATTAACATGCATCGATTCGAAACATTCTTAGGTTATTTCATACCTTTAAACAAGATCTAACTAAATTGACATGCATCGACTTAAAATGTGGTTTACTCACATAATACCCAATTTACTGAACATGAAAACCATAAAATTCTGTCAATTTAAAGGGCATATTTTCTGTCCAACTACGGATATTGTTCTGACCTAATTTAAGCAGCAACTCATGCACCAAAAATTAGTTCAATTCTGGCTGTTTCGAACAGCAGCTATGCATGCATAATCGATGCTAATTTCTGTTGAAATGAAACATGCATAATCAGTCATCACGCTCCCAATCACTCTAACTAATTCTAAACTAACATGAATCATCATTCAAGGGCTAAAACATTTTCAAAATTACTAATACTTAGGAGGCGGGAAACACCCGTCTCAAATCTAAGCTAAAGGACCCAGCCCCGGGGCTAATTGGCCAATATCTGGCTAAGTTCGAGTCTCATGCGTGCAGATCTTGGCGGTGGCGGTGCTGGTTGCAATGGTGGTGGTGGTGCGCTAAGGGTTTCAAACCCTAACTTAACCCCGAGTCCTTCCTTACCATGGCCTACCCCCGGTGGTCGCCAGAGTCGAGCCCACATCCAGAGGCACTCGTCGGCAGGCCTCCATCGCTGCCAAAGCCTCCCGCAACTCCAACCCTCTTACTCATGGTTCGCTCATGCTCACTTGCCCTCTCCGCGCTGGGGTTCGATCTTATGGCTCCCGTTCGAGCGGGGCGATGGTCGGTCAATCGCTGGCGTAATGACGCACCGTTGTCCTCCTCTTCTCTCTCCTGGTTGTGATGGGTGTCGGGGGAGGTCGAATTGCAGGACCCAGAAAACCTCCCCCCTGCTCTTGTTTTTGCTAAAGAAGGGGGCTTCGGCCCCCTTTTAGTTTTATTAAATATATAATTTTTTTATTTCTTTTGTGCTCAATTACTACTATAACTAGATTCTCGATCCCAAATTCGGTAACGCTCAGGCTTGAAACATCCTAAAATCGGCATCTTAACTAAATTCGAGAAATGACTAAATTAAACTATTGGCAATATTTAATGGCGCAAATTAGAACGAATTATATTTCAAGAATCAATAATAACAGTAATAATTCTTATTAATGCTCATTGAAAATCATCGTAAAATTTTCGAACCAATCATAATGATATTAATAGTGACAAAAATATTCTTTTTAATAAAATTATTATTTATGTAAGCACATCAGTAATAATTTAACTCATATCGTCAATAAAATTTGATTTTATAACGTTAAAAGGCAATACAATCAGCTTAATGAAAAATAGGGAATGCAGGTGTTACATTCTCCCCCCTTAAAAGAATTTCGTCCCCGAAATTCACAAGCTATGTTCAGTCATACCTAAGATGTACACACACGTGATATGATCTACACAAGTCGCACTAAAATCCAGAGGCTTGTTTTATAAGTAATTGAAACCGAAAAGGGGCTTACGGTATCCAATCTCCTCCTCGCCAATCATCTTTAAGCGTTTATCACTCTATTTAGGCACTGAGGGCAAACGCATAGAAGAGGGGCAAATGAGTTGGCGTGGAAAACCATATTAAACTTGCTTTGAAAAGGAACATAGACTTTTAATTATCTAAACACTATCCACATTGTGACCAATAACTCTATTCATATGCATCGCTTTAGCACAATAACGTTGCATAGAATCGACAACTCAACATTGTCATGCATAACAGTCATAGCAATATGAATCAGACTAACATGTATATGACAAGCACTTCCAAGAGGTTAACATGTGCAACTACAAATTGTCACGCAGGGTTAGAACATGGAGAAACCACATGACAACAATGTGGTCGATACGCAATAAAAGTGTGGTTAGGCCTAAACACCAGCTGCTCAAGAAAGGAAAGAAGATTGATTTCTTGGTTGGAATAGCTTTGGCACACAATCCACCTACTTGGCAATGCATTCCTATAGGTTAACTACCGTTTCTTAAGAGTCTAACAACCAAGGTAACATAATTTCACATGGGCATTGTTACTAGGAGGCTTGTAGTTTTTCATAGGGAGGGGAGTCCACTAATTAGTCAATTAGGGCTCCTACATAGATAACTTGACAATTACACTTACCAAAGTCGGAGATTTCTGGCCCAAACACATAGTTAAAAGACAAGCAGATGGGGTAATCATGATAGTTTTAACAATGGTAAGGCCTATCCTAGGTTATCGTATGGAATCAATTATCATTAAATCAAGAACATGTAGGTGATGTAATATATTCATAGCCATGTAAACGTTGACATTAGGTTTGATGAGTAGCAGTAGTAACATGCAAAATAGTATCATGCCCAGCTACAAGGCGATCAGAATGAAGGGAAGGTCAAGCACGATAACCAAGGTGTAGTAAGACAGCAATGGTAACATATCTGATGGCTAGCAAGGCACCATTCTAAGGTGCCTCATGAAAACCAACACGTATTACATTAAACATTCCGCACAAAACATATTACAGGGTAGCTCGGTTACGTTACGTCAGGGTACTCAGTTGAATCATATCAACAATCATCTTACACACACCCATCCATAACTCTTAAAGTCACGCATCAGGATTACGCTAGCATACTCTATGGTCAAGCATGGAATACATAAAGGTTGATAAATGTGAAAGTAAACTCCTAAGGCCACCACATCATGCTTTAAGTGTATATGTTTATAGTTATTCAAACTGTATCAGGAAATAATAGAACTTATAGACTGCAAGTAACAACTAACGGATCACACAAGCAATGTTTAACATAAGTTAAATCATTTAACCAATCCAGCCATTTACGCAACCAAAATTCAAAATAAGCAACTCCAATGAAGTGTATTTAATATACCACTCACTCATAAAATACACAACTGGTTATCAATAAAGAACTTAAACAACCATATGAGCTTCTATGGCTTTGGACTATATACAATGCTATGACTATGCTTTAAAGCGTTCGGGCTCCTAGTAGTGTCCTACAGAAGACATCAAGGCAATTATACATGAATGCAACCCTCATTTAAAACCTAAGGTCGAGGTTATGCCTTGAGGTTTGTCCAAACCGTTCGGAGTTAGCCATCAATCAAGTAACAAGGGGTAAGGACAACAACATTATTGGTCTTATGGATATACATTGAGGTTTTGCAACACATTTGTCTCAAAAGGCAATTGTGGAGGTATGAGAACTCCTAGTATAGATGGGAACGTTCTGCCTTCTACTATGGGTATTCTGACTTCTACACTTGGTGTTAATGCTTAAGAAGACATTAGAAAGGTATAGATTATCACCCCAGGATGTAAAGAGGTGACGTATGTGGTGTAACAATTTCAAAGTTTGTCAGGTTCTCCCTCATATCTTCGTTGTAGGTGTGTTGGGGTTGATATAGCCAGGTAGCTATCAATTCTACGACAGGAATAGCATTTCATGCTGCGATGAGCATAACACCTAGCTGACTTGTGAGTAATAGTGGTTACATGTTAGGAAGCAAGGAAGACTCCCTATGTAGATGACAATCCAGGTTAAGGCCACATCTAGGCATTAATGGCATATATACGAAGGCTGGGATTAACATTTGAGCAACAATCAAGTAGACTCTATTAAATTCACCCATATTGACGCGAGCATATATGAAGTTCTCACATAATTCCTTTCGTCATGAACACATCAAGCAACGAATGCAAATTGGTATGTAGGTATTCAAAACATCAATGTAAAACAAATGTAAGTCTTTAGATGCAATAGTAAGGCCTAAACAGATAATTAGAAAGGTCTTTAATGCGAAAGAAAAATATTAACTCACTATTTAGGAAGGGTCTTAACTTTTAAAGCCTCTATGTTTCAAAAGGAGGATGGTTTAACTGCTTGTAGCTCTTTCCTCACCAACCATTGAGTGTGTCTACTCACTCTATTATCAGGCTGGAGGAGCAAATCATACTTAAGGAGCAAGAATGAGCTTGGAGTTAAAACATTATCATTTGTCTGAGCTCAAACCAAGTGCACTGGGAACTTTTAATTTAAATCGCCAAGGTGTGTATATACAACAACTCTCGATTGAGCTAGCACTTAGCTTGTTCACGAGAATACAAGTCACTCGGCCCATACCCTAGTAAATAGTTTATTCATTTAATTAATGAGGTCACTCAAGCTGCACCTAACTAGCTAAATGCACCAACAATAAAATGAAACTCACATTTGCACACCAAAGCAGGCATATATCACATCATCATGAACGTGTTTCCTAGATAACTATATAAAATGCAGGACCCAGGTCGCGGCCTGTGGTCGTAGGACCTTACTTTGATACCATCTTATAACACCCCCAACCCCTAGTGCTAGGAGTATTACGTTTTTCTCGAACCCTACTTAACTTCTAGGGTGGAATGGATAGCATTTCACCTGAAAACTGACCATTTCCCAGGCTAAAAGCCTTATAATAAATCCTTGCATTGAATAGAAACATATAAAACTTCTAAAATAAATTCAACGGCTACACACTAGAGTCTACAGCTCTACGGGCCACGCCTGGAGTACATCAACCATAGAGTTCAATAATAAAGAAGGAAATCAAATATACAACTCAACGGATCACATATATGGAGTATTTGGGGTTTACATCCCAAAAGATAACTAACTTTAACTAAAAGACAACTGGTTAATTAGAAGGGTGGCTCACATGGCCATACATGCGACTTATAAACAATATGCATTATATGAGCTAGAGTGCTTAGTTTACAAACAATTACAATTCTAGGATACATCATATTACATCGTTAAACATATAAGACCACTTCAATATGTGCACACATGACACCCCTTTTCAAGCAAGGGAATTTTCAATCCAAAATGAAGTACTTTAGCATGCAAGGAGACTATGTGTTCTAAACATAACAGCTCTCAAAAAGGAGTTGTTAAAAGAAGCACACAATTCCACACTTACTACTCACCCTGGGGGTACGAAGATATCCCGTGACTTGAAAACTAATTATTAGCAGAATGGGATGAAAAGGGACATTGTAGACTTCGTGGCTCGGTGTCTCACCTGTCAAAGGGTAAAAACTAAGCATCAAAAACCTGGAGGACTACTGTAACTTCTACCAATCCCGGTGTGAAAATAGGAGCACCTTACCATAGATTTTGTTGTTGGGTTGCCAAAAACCACCAAGCAGCATAATAGTGCTTGGGTAATAGTTGATAGGCTGACCATGGCTGCACACTTCTTAGCCATTAAAACCACTTTCGCCTCTGAGCTGCCGGCTGATTTCTACATCAAGGAGATAGTCAGATTGCATGGTGTGCCGCTCAGTACTATGCCAGAGTGTGATACCAAGTTCATATCCACATTCTGGCATGGTTTCCAAAGAGTAGTGGGCATAAAACTACGTTTAAGTACATCCTTCCCCCCCAGACAGATGAATAATCAAAAAGAACTGTTCAAACCCTAGAGGACATGTTGAGAGCCTATACACTTGATTATGCCGGGACTTGGGATCATAACCTGCCCCTGGTCGAGTTTGTATATAATAATAGTTATCACACCAGTATTGGCATGGTCTCTTTCGAGGCATTACATGGTAGACATTACAAAACTCCTATTTGTTGGAATGAAGTAGGAGAAAAGGAACTCCCCAAGGTATAGCTAATCGATCAGATGATCAAAATAATCAAGGCGATCGGTAAGATACTACAAGTTTCCCAGAGTAGGAAAGAGAGCTACGCACATGTTAAAAGAAGGCCACTGAAGTTTGAAGTTGGAGATCATGTGTTCCGAAAGGTATCCCCACTCAAGGGAAGCATAAGGTTTGGGCAAAAAGGGAAACTGAACCCAAGATTCATTGGACCATTTTAGATTCTACAAAAAGTGGGATCGGTTGCGTACCAACTGGCTTTACCGCCCTCTCTGCACGGCATACACAACTTATTTCATGTATCCAGTCTCCGAAAGTATGCTCCAAACCAGATCACGTCATCTGATATGAACCCTTGCAAGTCAAAGAGAATCTCACCTATGTAGAAGAACCCATTGGAATTTTGGAAAGAGCAGAGAAGAAACTCATAAACAGGAACATTCCATACGTTGAGGTGCTATGGAAACACCACAAAGTGACGGAAGCAACTTAGGAGCTAGAAAGCAAAATGCGTGAAAAATAGCCAGCGTTATTTCTACCAGGTAGGCAAATTTCAAGGATGAAATTCTTTTAAGGCGGGAAGAGTGTAAGGGCCACACTTTCTTTCTGCTATTGACCAATTCTTTCAGTTGCTAAGTTTACCAAGCTGAGTTTTAATTATTTTTCATCAAGGATATTATGTCTTTTGCGTGTGTATTTAACAACAAATTTTACTAAAAAGAAACATCATTATTATGATTATTATTATTATCGTTAATCATTTAGTAAATTTTAGAATTAATACAAACTCATGCCTTCATAATCATTAATCGTTTTATTTGGTGATTTCCGAAATTTAATTAAGACACCGGTGTAGGACGTTTCAACCCAAACTTAGATTGAATATTAATGGATTTGGGATTAGGACATTAGTTATTATAGCTAGTTAACACAAAAAAAGAAAAGGGAAATATAGAGAGAGAGAAGAGGGGCGTATCGGGGTCTCGCATCCCTCCTCATTCTTCTTCCTCCTGATCCCAGGCAAGCACAGCCATACATCTACCTCCACCACCATGCGCACGCGCCCCCGAAGGGGCGAGAGGGACCACGGTGGTCCCCTGTGCACAACCCACTCACCGCCGACCTCCACCTTCCCCTTTCCTCCAATTCGCTCCGTGAAAGAGGGCTGAGAAGCCACATTCCTGGTGGCCTCGAAACACCACCCGCGTGCCGGAATTCGGCCATTCCCACCGAAATTGACCTCCCTTGTAAATTGAGGGGTCGAATTTGACCCAAACCGCACACAAAAATCATCAATTGGGGAGCTAGGGTTTTGGTTCAAGCAAGGCATTCGAGCTAGGGCTTGGTTCAGCTATTGGGCATGCGTTTGCTACAAATTGCACTTGAATTTAAGCTCAATCCAAGTAAGTTTTTCTCCTCTTCTAAGTTCTAGTAATTTTAAAAATTGTTTTAGCCCTAAAACGATGATGCATGTTAGTTTAGGCTTAGTTAGATTAATCAAGAACAAGGTTACTAATTATGCATGTTATATTTAAATTAAAATCAGTTGAGATAATGCATGTTAGCTGTTGTACAAACTACTAGATTTGAACAGAATTATATGTTAGAATATGCTTCTCAAAATAGGTTGGAAGAATCTATTTAGTTAGGGCAGAAAGTAACCTCTTTGAAATTGTCAGAATTGGTGGCTTTCATGTATAGCACAATTGGGTATATGTGAGTAAAGAATACATCGAATTAATATATGTTAAGTTTAGTTAATTCATGCATGAAAGTAACTTCGAAATAACCGAATAATGCTTCGAATCGATATATGTCGGTTTAGTTAATCCATGCTTATAAGTGACTTTGAAATAACCTAAGGATGCTCCAAATCGATGCTTGTTATTTTAGTTAATTACTACTTGAAAGTGTTGATGAAACGAACTAAGAACATTTTAAATCGAAGCGTGATAATTTAGTTAATCCTTGCTTAAAATGTCTTTGAGGCAATCTAGGAAAACCTTAAAAGCGATGCATGCTAGGTAGGTAATTCATAACGATTCTGAGATGATCTAGTAACCTTGGTTCATTAAAACAGAATCCAAACCGTTATTTAGATTAGTTTATGTATGAAAGCGACATAGGTTTGGCATGCTTATTCTTTAATTATGAATTATGAATGCAAAGTTAGTTCTATACATTACCTTATTTAAGTTAATGTTACTTGCAATTATTTAATTATGGACGTCGTAATGTGCCACTAATTGGACGCTGCTTGCTCGGTAAGTTTAAATGCTGCTATTACACATTCTTTGAGATTTTTGTGAATGCTATGCTGTGGTTATAGAAATGAAGGCGAGTTGGTAGTTGGATGGATTTACAATGAAGTAATGAGAATTTTGAGCCTCTTTATGGTCGGTGCTATGTGAGGAGGGTGCCTAGGTTGTGATTGACTGCAATCGTGTGGATTACGAGGCCATGTGTGGCTTATTCTGCTGAGTTGATTATAAAGTGTTTAAATGTGTTACGTGCAAACCCCCTTCCCTTTATGTCATTAAGTTTTATCTTGCGAGTGAGGGTGAGTTTGAAAAAGAAGGTTTTCGTGGTTGTAACTAATAGTAGCCATAACTATTAGTGATCAATGGCCTATTTTAACTATACAAACATAGTTTTGGGAGTGAACCTACTAGAACGGGGGTATTCCTAAGGAGTTTAAATAAAAAGAGTGTGCATTGTATAAAAAAGGATTTCGCTATGATAGGCAACAAACTTGATAGCCGCTATGGCCATATGCTTTAAATTAGCTATGATAATGTGCTTTGGACAATATGATATGAATGATAGGAGTGAACTCGCTAGAACAAGGGAGTCCCTAGCCTAGGGAATAAGTCCTAGTACTAGAAAACCCTAGAAGACCCTGACGAGGGTAATGGTCTAATATGTCACATGTAGTCATCCCAGGAGTAAGAGCTTAAGCGTGAGCCTCAAGTCTCACTATGGGGTTGAGAATAGATCTCACCCAACCGGCATCCTATAATGATCTTATGCAAGAAGTATTTTTCTAGTAAGCAAAGAAAAACAGTTGGCATTTCGCCATTTTAAGTATTTCAGGAAAAAGAAATATTTAAGGGCTATTAAGAGGCCAGATTAAATGAAATATGAAAAGCTTATAAGGGTCATTATAGAACTACTACAAAAGAGGTTTCTCTTAAAGAATGTGAACGTCAAGAGGTTACAAAAAGTCTTTTCAAAGAAAGAAAGGAAAATTTCCATAAATGCCTAATGAAAATGTTTCCTAAGCACAGTTGAATGCGATTTCAAGTAATATGTGACCATATTCTCATAATGCATAGAGCATGTATGTTTTAAAAGTGCATAATTTAAGTAAGAAAGCTCCTGGCATGTTCGTTATTCCTGGAATTTTAGAATCTCTCATAAGTGAATATTTAGCCAAGGAATGATCTATGAGTTGTGTCACATAGCTTAATGCGATAATACTATTACTTAAATGCTTGATACGTGACTATTATAGGTAATATTGCCTGTAAATGGTTTTGGTTTTAAGGAGTGTAGGAACACTCACTGAACATATGGTGGCTGACTCCATTTTCTTTCCCCTTCTTCCCCAGGTGATGATTGAGTGATCATGTATGCTACCTGGTGTTGGTTTACTAGTAGTTGCCCGAAAAGTATCTTTTGAGAAGCTGCATTTTGTGAAGCTGCCTGTCTTCTCATTTTGGTTGAAAGAATTTATAAAGCAAGCATGTAGTTGGCTCTGGGCTGTGTTTCGAACTATGTAAATGATTTGAACAAATGTTTGTAATGGCATAAGCCTCAACCCCGGGTGTGTGACTCGTGGGGGAACTCCTATTATCTTGAATTCTATTGTAATATCATCTGGTACCCCTCAAGTTCACATTTAAATTTTTATAAATATCGTAAATATAGGTGGAAATCTTATAGTTTTGTTCCAGGAATCCCTAAAATGCTTAAAGTCAGGTCGAATCTTTAAGAATTTTCCAGTTAAGTTAGCCTTAGGGGTCTTCTGTGGGAGATCCTGGCTGTGTGATGCCTCTCGAGGGGTAGAGGGGTGTTATATTAGGTGGTATCAGCGCCATAGGTTTACATATGCGTTTAGATGTGACATGAGGTGTCTCAAAGGGTGAAATACGTGCTTTAAAGTGCTTGCATGAGCTTAATATGTGCTTACATTGCGTATTCGTGTGCACAAACTAGAAATATGGCTTAGGACGCCTATGTAAACTTGTGGTTGCTAGTTTTATACCTAAGCTAGTATAGTGATATGGGATGGTGGTGTTTAACATCATTGATTTTGTATACTTTTCATTGTGGCTGGCTGCATGGAATGCAGTTATCTGTTAAGAAGCTGTGGTAAGAAGTAACCAGTAGGGGCCCTTGCTGGTCACCTACATCCACTGGACTGTCAAATTCATCAAAGAAATACCCATCACAGGAAGATGGGGGGAGGTTGCTATCGTCCTTCACCAGTTTACCATACAAGTCGAACATCACCAAATGAGATTTCTGTTCGCAGAAAACCCTCAGGTAGAGCGATACAAGTGTGTAGCCATGATGTGGATACGCTGGATAGACTCTTTTGGTGCACAATATGCCCGTGGCTGGCAGACTACAATGTTGAGGATGAGGGAGCTAGTGGATGGGGAGCCCGATGTAGAATACTCCCTGACTTTCAGATTGTGGGTCTTACTAGCCCCGGATGAGTCTGAACGCTCGGATGAGCCAATGATGGACGACCCTCCTGAGGAAGATTCCTCAGATGATGAATAGAGTTAACTGTAACCCAAGGATTACTAATGTATGTACTGTATCTAAATAAGTCATAGCTAGTGTACCTTCCCTGTTTTTTTTTTTTTTTCTCAAGGCGTTAGTGTACCGGAAGTTCTTAGGTATCTTCCAAGTTAAGTTTACCCTTAAAATGAATAAATCAGTAGGGGTGTTGCCTCGATGTTTTGTAAAATGTGAATATATGCTTTTAGTAAGGAAAAAGGAGTGTTTGTGCGACCCGTAATAGGATCGCACCAATACTTATAAACTATGAATTTTATTTAATATCGCACTATGCCTTTAAATGACTTTATGAAATCTATTTTTATGCATAAAACTAAGCAACCTTACGTAAATAGTTGTATAGATGATGCCTCCTCGAGAAGAACCAGTGGCGGAACCAACCACCTTGGAAATGATATGCTAGTTCAATAAACTAAAACCACCTAAGTTTGGGGGTGGAACTGACCCTCTTGTATATGAGGAATGGCTTAGAAGAATAGAGAACTTCTTCGAGGTGTTAGACTTACCCCGAAGGCTTCAAAGTGTGTCTAGCCACCCATCAATTTGAAAGGGAGGCTGAATTCTGGTGGGGAACTATCAAGCACCAAGCTGGTGAACCAGATTTCACTTGGGAACAGCTGAAAACTCTTATGGATGCCCAATCGTGTCCTTAAGACATGAAAAGGGCTAAAGAACAAGAGTTCTTACGCCTGAAGCAAGGATAAATGAGCGTGATAGAATACGCGATCAAGTTTAATGAGCTTAGCCGTTTTACACCCAATTAGATTGCCACAAAAGAAATGAGAATGGACCATTTTGAACAAGGCCCAAAGGGACTAATTAAACGAATGGTGGTTAGACATGTCTTTACCAGCTTTCAAGAGATGTATCAAAGGGCAGTGAAAATGGCCCAAGTCATAGAGGAAGCTGAGGCTGAGAGCTGACAGATGGGCTTAGCCAAAAGAAGATTTAGTCCAGGAGGATCCAGCACTTAGGGGAATAAGAGGTTCAAGAAATTCAACCCTGAGGAGGACCAGGGCAAGGGACAGCAAGTTATGCCGCGGCAGGAAATGAAGCCCTGCAATCAATGCGGGTGTATACATTCCTGCCTATGCGGACATGATGCACAAGAATGCTATGGGTGTGGTGCCACGGACCACAAGATCGCAAACTGCCCCAAGAAGGAGTGGAACCGACAAAGCAACATGCAAGGTTCAGTCTTAAGAACCAATCCAGTCGCGCAAAGAGGCCGCCCTCCTATGAATGCAACCTTAGGAGGCAACCGAGGTGGGAAAAGGCCTCAAGCAGGTGGCCAAGTGTTCTGCCCGGAAGGAGAAGAGTCAGAGAATCCCACTACCACTTTATTAGGTACTCTTCTTGTCAACCACCTTTATGCTCATGTTTTATTTGATTTAAGTGCCACATATTCTTTTATAAATCCTGTTTTTGCAAAGAAGCTCGCCAGCAAGCCTAAAGAGATGGATGTAGAACTATATGTAACCACTCCCCTAGGATCTACCTATTATACTGATGTTGTTTTCAAAAACTGTGCTATCAAATTGGAAGGGAGAATCCTCCTTGCAGATCTAGTGCAACTAGATATACAATGTTGGGATGTTATTCTTGGGATAGACTAGTTAACCAAACATAAAGTAACCATTGATTGTGAAAAGAAGCTAGTTACCTTCTCAACCCCTGAAGGAGAAAGGATGGCCTCTAAGGGAAGAGGCCACCATGTGACCATTATAACTATATCTGCCATACAAGCATTCAGAATGCTGAAGAAAGGATGTCAGGGTTATCTGTGCGCAATTGAAGCAGCAGAACAAAAAGACCTATACTTGAATAAAATTCCGATAGCAAGGGAGTTCCCACAGGTATTCCAAAAGGTACTAGGGTTACCACTCAATCGAGAGATCGAGTTTACCTTTGAGCTTGTGCACAAAACTGTCTCGATATCCAAGGCGCCATATTGAATGGCACCTATTGAACTAGTGGATCTAAAAACTTAGTTACAATAGTTACTAGACAAGAGGTAAATTCTGCCTAGTGTCTCACCCTGCGGAGCACCCGTACTCTTTGTGAAGAAGAAAGATGAGAGTTTGAGGTTATGTATCGATTATCGAGAGTTAAACAAGGTGACAGCCAAGAACAAGTATTCACTTCCTTGAATTGATGACCTGTTTGATCAACTAGCTGGTTCTTCAGTGTTCTCAAAAATGAATTTGAGATCGGGGTACCATCAGTTAAAGATTAAGAAAGAAGAGGTACACAAAACGGCCTTCTCAGCTCCACATAGGCATTATGAGTTCTTAATATTACCATTTGGGTTAACTAATGCCCTGCCTTCTTCATAGACATGATGAACTGGGTCTTTAAACCCTTCCTTGATAAGTTCACGGTAGTCTTCATTGATGATGTCTTGGTGTACTCCAAGACCGAGGAAGAACATGCTGACCACTTACGAATAGTGTCGAAAACAGTGGAAGAACACAAACTTTATGCCAAGGTTAAGAAGTGCAAGTTTTGGCTGGAAAAAGTTCAGTTTTTGGGTCATATAGTGACTAAAGAAGGCATTTCAGTGGGTCCTGATAAGGTAGAGGACATTGTGAATTAGCCACGGCCCACAAATGTCACCAAAGTGCAAAGCTTCTTAGGTGTGGCTGGCTATTGTAGGAGATTCGTGGAGGGATTTTCTAAACTAGCCATGCATATCACCAAATTACTTCGGAAGAGCAATAAGTCTGAATGGACAAGGGAGTGTGAAGATAGCTTCCAGGAGCTAAAGAGATAACTAGTATCTGCACCAATACTAGTAATACCTGAAGGCAATGAAGGGTTTGTAATCTATAATGATGTCTCCAAGAAAGGACGGGGATGTGTTCTAATGCAAAAGGACAGAGTTATTGCCTATACCTCTGGCCAATTGAGGCATTACGAAGAAAATTATCCAACACACGACCTAGAATTGGCTACGATCATGTTTGCTCGGAAATCTGGAGACATTACCTTTGTGGAGCGAGGTGTGAAGAATATATTGATCATAAGAGTCTGAAGTATATTTTTACTCAGAAAGAGTTGAATATGAGACAAAGTAGATGGTCAGAACTCATGAAGGATTATCATATAGAGGTCAAATATCACCCTGATAAAGCAAACATAGTAGCCAATGCACTGAGTAGGAAGCCTACTAGATCAGTGGCTTGCTAACTTATGCAAGAAAAGAGACTCCTAAGAGAGCTCGATGCGCTACAAATAGAGGTAGTACTACCAATAAATCAAAGCTATTTAGCAGTGCTTCAAATCTCTTCTCCATTAGTTGAACAAATTAAGCAGCATCAGAAAGATAACCCCGAACTTATGAGGATCAGGAAGGGTGTGGAAGAAGGAAAGAATAAGGAATTTCCAATCCAAAATGAAGTACTTCGGCATGAAAGCAGACTATATGTTCTGAACATAACAGCATTAAAAAAGGAGTTGTTAAAAGAAGTACACATTTCCACACTTGCTACTCACCCTAGAGGCATAAAGATGTACGATGACTTGAAAACCGATTATTGGTGGAATGGGATGAAAAGGGACATTGCAGACTTCATGGCTCGGTGTCTCACCTATCAAGGGTAAAAATTAAACATCAAAAACCTGGAGGACAACTACAACCTCTACCAATCTCGGTGTGGAAATGGGAGAACCTAACCATAGATTTTGTTGTTGGGTTACCAAAAACCACCAAGCAACATGACAGTGTTTGGGTAATAGTTACAGTCCGACTAAGGCTGCACACTTCTTAGCCATTAAAACCACTTTCACCTCTGAGCTGCTAGCTGATTTGTACATCAAGGAGATAGTCAGATTGTATGGTGTGCCGCTCTGTACTATGTCAGACTGTGATACCAAGTTCATATCCAGATTCTAGCATGATTTCCAAAGAGTAATGGGCACAGAATTACAGTTAAGTACATCATTCCCCCCCAGACAAACGAACAATCAGAAAGAATGAATCAAACCCTGGAGGACATGTTCAGAACTTGTGCACTTAATTATGTTGGGACTCGGGCTCATAACCTGCCCCTGGCTGAGTTTGCATATAATAACAACTGCCACACTAGTATTGGCATGGTCTCTTTTAAGGCATTATATGGTAGACGTTGCAGAACTCCTATTTGTTGGAACGAAGTAGGAGAAAGGGAACCCTCCAAGGTAGAGCTAATCAATCAGGTAATCAAAATAATCAAGACAATCCGTAAGAGACTACAAGTTGCCCAGAGTAGGCAAAAGAGCTACGCGGATGTTTGAAGAAGGCCACTGGAGTTTGAAGTTGGAGATCATGTGTTCTTGAAGATATCTCATGTCAAGGGAAGCATAAGGTTTGGGCAAAAAGGGAAACTAAGCCCAAGATTCATTGGACCATTTTAGATTCCGCAGAAAGTGGGACCAGTTGCATACCAACTGGCTTTACCGTCCTCTCTGCAAGGCATACGCGATTTATTTCATGTATCCAGTCTCCTAAAATATGTTCCAGGCCTAGATCATATCATCCGATATGAACCCTTGCAGGTTAAAGAGAATCTCACCTATGTAGAAGAACCCATATGAATTTTGGAAAGAGCAGAGAAGAAACTCAAAAACATGAACATTCCATACGTTAAGGTGCTGCGGAAACACTACAAAGTGGCAGAAGCAACTTGGGAGCTAGAAAACGAGATGCGTGAAAAATACCTAGCATTATTTCTACTAGGCAAGCAAATTTTGAGAACGAAATTCTTTTAAGGGGGGAAGAGTGTAAGGGCTACACTTTATTTCTGTTGTTAACTAATTGTTTTAGTTGCTAAGTTTACCAAGCTGAGTTTTAATTATCTTTCATCAAGGATATCATGTCATTTGTGTGCGTATTTAACAATAAATTTTACTAAAAAGAAACATCGTTATTATCATTAATATCATCGCTAATCATTTAGAAAATTTTAGAATTAATGCAAACTCATGCCTTCAAAATTGTTAATTGTTTTATTTAGTCGTTTCCCGAATTTAATTAGGACACTAGTTTAGGACGTTTCAACTCGAACTAGACTGAATATTAACGAATTTGGGATCGGGACATTAGTTATTATAGCTAGTTAATACAAAAAAAAAAGAAAACGAAAAATATAGGAAGAGAGAAGACGAAGGTCTACGAAAAGGTCGCTTGGGTTTTTGGAAAAAGGGTCGCTTGGATTTTTGAAAAAAGGGTCGCTTGGATTTTTGAAAAAGGGGTAGCTTGGATTTATACATAGTTTGTTTACTTTATTCCTCAATATAAAATAGAATATACCTTTTTCAGTTGGGCATTAAAAAAAATAGAAGTTCCTAGCTCGAAATACAAATACAATTAGAAATATCTCGTTGCAATGACAATCAATAGAGTAATAATAGGGGGGTCTTGGGGTCTCACATACCCGACCCCTACCTCTTGCATCCCTCCTCCTTCTTCTTCCTCCTGATCCCAGGCAAGCACAGCCATACATGTACCTCCGCCACCATGCACACGTGCCACTGGGGAGCCAAGAGGGACCATGGTGGTCCCTTATGCATGACTCACTCACCACCGACCTCCACCATCCCCTTTCCTCCACTTCGCTCTGCAAAAAAGTGCTGAGCAGCCACGTTTCTGGTGGCCTCGAAACACCACCCACGTGCCGAAATCCTGCCAGTCTCACCGAAATCGACCTCCCCAATAAATTGAGGGGTCAAGCCCGACCTAAACTGCATACAAACATCATCAATTCGGGAGCTAAGCTTTCAGTTCAAGCAAGACATTCGGGCTAGGGTTTGGTCTAAGCTATTGGGGGCATGTTTGCTATAAATTGCACTTGAATTTAAGCTCAATCCAAGTAAGTGTTTCACCTCTTCTAAGTACTAGTAATTTTAAAAATTGTTTTAGCCCTAAAATGATGATGCATGTTAGTTTAGGCTTAGTTAGGTTAATCAAGAACAAGGTGACTGATTATACATGTTATATTTAAACTAGAATTAGTTAAGATAATGCATGTTAGCTACTGCCCAAACTGCCAGATTTGAACTGATACTAGGATGAGATTCTTAACTATCTGAGACTTTATCAGTACTAAAGTTAACTTGCTCATTCTTTACTTTTGACCCCCTTCATATGACTTTGACATATCTTGTCTAAGTTGCCATGGACGAAAGGCCTAACAGTTAGTTGTGATTGCTGTATGAACATAGGGATGCCAGTTGCATGTTCTCTCCTTTTGTAAATTGCTTGCTCCATGCGTATTAGACAGTTTTATGTCACCTATAGTTCCTAGGCTTGAGAATGCGGAATTGCCGATTCTATGCAAGTGCTTAAGTGATGCTACGTGGTGCTGTGTGATGTTCTTATTACTCTAATGTGTTATAGTAATCCCTGGGTCAACCATCATGATCCCAAAAGTGACTAAATTCATGTTTTAGAATGAGATTACTTGTATGTGAGCTTGAGGTGTCACTGCCTAATTTTCCTACCTTTATATTTCGATTCATAACGATGCATGTACGTAGAGTTGTTTACTATGCATTTTGAGTCTAGATGATCGAAAGTCTATGTTCATTTAAAAAAAAAAAGCTTAATATGGTTGTCTACGCCAACTCATTTGCCCCTCTTCAATGCAATTTGTCCTCGGCGCCTAAATAGGGTGAGTAGACGCTCGAAGAGGATTGGCGAGGAGGAGACTGGATACCATACTCCCTTTTTCGATTTCAATTGTTTGTAAACGCGATTTTGGATTTTAGTGCAATTTGCGTAGACTGTGTCAAGTGTGTGCACGTCTTAGGTACGACTGCATTGTGCACCGTAGAATTTTGAGGACGAAATTCTTTTAAGGGGGGAAGAATGTAACACCCGCATCCTTTATTTTTCGTTAAGCTGAGAGCGTTATCTTTTTACGTTATAAAATCATATTTTTAGTAACTATACGAGTTAAATTATTATTGATGTGCTTATATGAGTAATAATTTTATTAAAAAGAATATTTTTGTTGCTATTAATATTATTATTATTAGTTCGAAAATGTTACGATGATTTTTAGTAAACATTAATACTGGTTATTAACGAGTACTAAATCGAATAGGAACCCCATTACGATTAGATTGTCAACCTTAGAATTAGTTCGATGTTTATTAAATCGAGCCTAGATGTATTTAGGATCGAATAATCGATGAATGTTTGTATTAATGTTTGACTTTAGGCTAAGGAGTTACAAAAATTGGGTTGAGTAATGTTAGATGATTGGACTCATTAGAACAGCCAAAATAACACCCAAAAAAAAAAAGAAAGAGAAATGGGTGCAAGGGGGGGCCGAAGCCTCTTGTTTCTTTCTGGAAGAAAAACACGAGAGGGGGGCCTCTACCTCTGGGTTCCCCGCGACCCCCCTCCCTGGAAAACCACACGAGAGAGCGAAGAGACAGAGAGGGCTGACGGAGGGCGAGCTAGGGCCGAGGATGATGGTGGTGCACTGGCGAGTCAGACGTCGGTCGCGCTCTACTGGCCAACTCGCGTGCCATCGCGAGGAGAGAAAGGGATCGAGCAAAAAAGGGAAACGAGAGGGGAGCGAGGCGGAGCTCGAGATGCCGGTGACTAGGCGTGGTTTCGGCGACCACCGGCGGTCCCAGTAGTAGTAGCTAAGGAGTGGGGAAGCAAAGGAATGAACCAATTACATGCATGCCACCCGACCAAACCCTAGCAGACATCAGAACCACCAAGCACCACCACCACCGTGGCCAGTCTGAATGGCCCAATTAGCCAAGGAATCGGGCCCTCAAGCTTGATGTCTAGGTGGGCGTTTCTCATCTCCTAAATATTAGTAATTTCGAAACGTTTTAACCCTTAAGATGAGATGTATGTAAGTTTAAGGTTGATTAGGCTGACCGAAATTGTGAAGTGACTATGCATGTTAGTTTGATTGAACATAGGCGCATGTATAGCTTAACATGTTTGATTGAATTTAGGGCTAGATTATACA
>JAKOGI010002322.1:72500-110000 GCA_029747015.1 Carnegiea gigantea
AAGGGGAAAGAGTAGTGGGATGAGCAACCACACGCTCAGTGAGTATTCCCTGACTCCTTAAAACCAAAGCCGTTGCATGCAATACTACTATTAATAGCCACATATCATGTGCTTGTGTATTACTATCGTATTAGGCAATCATAGTCCCCAAGGATGGATTATTACCCATAAACTTCATTTTAGCAGCTCAAACTCATTTTTAGGTTCCTAAATAACTAAATCTCTTAACAATCAAACATTCAAAAACAAAAGCAAGCGATGAGGGCTCAGCAGAGAACTTTCTTTCATAGGTTATGCACATTCGAAGCTTTAATGTTTGATTCATTAAGAACATAGCCATGTCGTACTTGAATTTTCATTCAAACACTCATTCATAAAATAAGCATAGGATATGCATAGAGATCTTTATTTTCTTCTTTCTGAAAACACTTTATTTAACCTCTTAAATTAGTTACATGTCATGTATTTAAGCAGTACTATTATCGTATTGAACGGCAGATTACATGAATCATGCTTTGTCTATCTAATTTGCTTGTGAGAGATACTTAAACACATAGAGTAAGGATCATACAAGGAGCTTCTTTCTCATAACATGCACATTTAAACTCATATGCTCAATGCATTATAAGAATATGGCCACATATTACTTGAAATGAGCTTAGGAATCTTTTCCATTAGGCATTCATAGAAAATTTCCTTTCTTTCTTTGGAACCACTTTTCATAACCTTTTGAGGTTCACATCCTTTAAAAGGAATTTCTTTTGTATTGCTCCTTATAGGACCCTTATAAGCTTTTCACATTTCATTCAATTTAGCCTCTTAATGGCCCTTAAAAACTTTCCTTCTTTCTGAAATACCTAAAATGGGAAATGCCAACTGCTTTTCTTTGCTTATCAGAAAAATACTTCTAGCATAAGATTATTACAGGGTACTAATTGGGTGAGATCTATTCTCAACCCCACAGTAAGACCTAACCCTCACGCTTAAACTCTTACTCCTGGGACGGCTACATATAATATATTAGACCATTACCCTTGTCAGGGTCTTCTAGGGTTTCCTAGTACCAGGACTTATTCCCTAGGCTAACATCATTCATATCATATTATCCAAAGCACATTCTCTTAGCCAATTTAAACCATGTGGTCATAACAGCTAATAAGTTTGGTGCCTGTCACAATGAAATCCTTTTCCATACAACGCACTCTCTTCTTATTTAAAGTCCTTAGGGATTCCCCTATTCTAGCAGGTTCACTCCCACAACTGTATTTGTATAGTTAAAATAGGTCATCGATCACTAATAGTTATGGCTACTATTAGTTACAACCACGAAAACCTTCTTTTTCAAACTCACCCTCACTCGCACAATGCAACTTAATGACATGAAGGGAAGGGGATTTGCAGGTAACACATTCAATCACTTCATAATTAACTCAGCAGAACAAGCCACACATGGCCTCGCAATCCACATGATTGCGGTTAAACACAACCCCAGCTCCCTTCTCACACAACACCAACCATAAAGAACCTCAAAACTCTTATTAGTTCAACCTCAAACCATTCATCTACGAACTCGATTTTTAGCTTTGTAAGCATAGCATAGCATCATAAAACTCATAAAGAATGGCATAATAGCGATATATAACTTACCGAGCGATATAGCATCCTTGTAGTGGCACATAACGGCATTTATAAATACATACAGTTTATTAACATAAATAAGGCCCCTAATGGCCTGAAATGAACAAGGCATAAGACTAACTTGCACGCATTGATCACAACTAAGGAGTAAACACGCTCATTCTACTGCATTTTTAAAAGTGAATTTGGGTGCATTTAAGGCCCTTCGAGTCTATTTAATTTAATTAGGATCATTAGATTATCTCGAGGTCTTTTCAACATGAATTAACCGAATTAGCACTCAACACTTTAATGCATTCCTAGGTCATTTCAAGGGTCATTCGCAAACATGAATCACTGATCTAACATGCATCGTTTCAAAACATTCATAGATTATTTCGAAGCTACTTTTCAAGCATGAATTAACTAAATAAACAAGCATCGATTTGAAGTATTCATATATTATTTCGAAGCTACTTATAAGCATGGATTAACTAAACTAACATATATCGATTTGAAGCTATTTTCAAGCGTTAATTAACTGAACTAACCTATATCGATTCCAAGCATTATTAGGTTATTTCGAAGTTGCTTTTAAACATGATTTAACTAACTTAAGAAGCATCGATTCAAACATGCTTAGGTTGCTTCAATAGGTTACTTTCAATCATGAACAAACTAACTAATTCAGCATGCAATAGTTTAGTGCATCGTTCATACGCATAATACCCAAATTGCTAACATGAAACCACAAATTTGTCAAATTACATGCAGGCTTTTGGTCCAACTAAGATGGTTATTCTGACCCTTTTTAAGCAGCATTTCAGGCATAAAGCTAGTTTAATTCTGTGCACTTTTAGGACAGCCTAAACATGCATAATCTAAACTCAAATTTAGTCGTTCAAAGCATGCACAACAGGCTTAGTAATCAGTGCAATTTAGGATATTGTTCAGACAACTTAAACATGCAGAATCTAAGTTGAATTCAATTTGAACATGGCATGCATAAACAGGAAACAGCAGTAGTTCATTCCTGGGCATAATCAAGCAGCCTATACATCTATATTTGAGCATGGATTCAATCAAATAGAACATGTACAATCCCTCTTTAGGCTTTCAGTAAGCCTAGCAAATCCTAAACTGACATGCATCATCATTTAAGGCTAAAACATTTTCGAAATTATCACTAATTTAGGAAGTGAGAAACACCCACCTAGACTCCAAGCTTAGGACCCATTCTAAGGCTTTGGCTCGACTTTGAGGGCCGAAAAACCTCAACCCTCAGCCTAGCTCACTGACCGCACAACTAGACCCCAAACTGCACCCGATCCGTATAATTCGGACCCCAAATTCACCCTCAAATGTTCACTCACTGAACTGAAATTGAGAGGGATACTTGTGCCGTGAATTCAACCCTAATTTGCATAGCAATTGAAGAAGCTAAAGGCAAGGTTGCATGGCTGAGTTTGGGTATGCGTTCGATGCCCCGAAACAACGCCTAAGTACACCAAAATCGCGGTGGCTCCCCTTCGTTTTTCGCCAAGATTTCACGGCTAGGGGTTAATTTGATGATGGGAGGGTGAGGCGAAAATCTGGTGAGATTCGAGAGCTTATGCCGTGTTCATGGCGATGGAGGAGAGCATGAGGAAGAAGAGGCGGGGAGGAGAGAAAGAGATGTCAGGTAGGGGGGTGTCGCGAGCTATAAGGTAGAAGAAAAGAGGCCAGATGAAATGATAAAAATACCCCTATGCTTCTCTCTCCCCTTTTTTGGGTATCGGCTTGTTCAAATTAACACCGCTAGCCTTGTTCGTATCCCAAACTCTAAACCCTGATCGATAATAGAACCTCCTTCGACTATTCGTTCCTGAATATAACAAAGTTCGATTTAATAAACAACGAGCTAATTCTAAGGTTGACAACCTAATCGTATTCGGGAAATGACTAAATTAAACTATCGGTACAATTTAATGGCGCAAATTAGCACGAATTAATTTTAAAATCAATAATAACAATAATAATTCTTTTTAATAAAATTATTGTTCACTTAAGCATATCAGTAATAATTTAACTTGTATCATTAATAAAATATGATTTTATAACTTAAAAAGGTAATACGATCAGCTTAATGAAAAATAAAGAATGCGGGTGCTACATTCTTCCCCCTTAAAAGAATTTCGTCCTCGAGATTCTCAAACTATGTTCAGTCATAACTAAAATGCGCACAACTCATACTAAAATCCAAAATCTCATTTTGTAATCAACTGATCTTTTAAATCGAAAGAATAAGACTTATTGTATCCAGTCTCATTCTCGCCAATCCTTTTAAAGCATCTACCCACTCTATTTAGGCGCCGAGGGCAAATCACATCGAAGAGGGGAAAATGAGTTGGCGTGGAAAACCATATTAAGCTTGCTTTTAAAAAAGGGAAAAAGACTTTTAATTATCTAGACGTAATTTGCATAGTAAACAACCACTCTATGTAGACGCATTGTCATAAATAGAAATCTAAAAAGTAAGGCAATTAGGCAATGACATCTCACGGTCATATATAAGCAGTCTCATCCTAAATCATGAATTCAAGACACTTTTAGGATCACAACGGTTATCTTGGAGGCTCCTATAACACATTAAAGCAGCAAGGGAATCATATAGGTATCCCGTAGCATCACATAGCATTTATAAACAACAATACACATGAGCTGTACACATGTTCGCAACAATGTCACCCTTAAAATCAGGCACAACCCACGAAGTTAATCCATGTTTCAGTGTATAAAGGACATGTCTCTGGGGCAATGCATGCGGTCATTCAAACTATAATAGGAAGTAATAGGAGCCATGCAATGCAAGCAACATGCCAAAATCATATCACGTAGTAAGTCACACATGCTAGACTGGGCACCCAACTTAACTGCATCCTATACAGGCTCAAAACAGGCATCAAGAATGCTTGCTTACTCAACAGTTCACCCACATTCAACAATTCTATCTATAGATACTCTTATGGTTTCACACAGCACATGACGCCATAATAATGCTTTTAGGACATACAGACTCACGGGGTTGTCACATAGAAAGAACACCTAGATGTGTATATGTGCATGTAATCCCCATTTGCACCTTATGGTCAACAGTTCGCCCTAAAACTCATCCAAATTTAGGAGAGGTCGATGACCAACGACTATGATTATTGAGCATGGTTGACATTAATGGTCTTATAGATATATGTTAGGGTCTTACGAGGCATGCAATTGTCCTTAAGCGATCCTAGGGGTCTTGCTGTGCAGGTTGCTTACCTAAGTAGGGATTGTTTACTACGTACAATTCCAAAGCCTGCTAAGTTCTTTTCCCTTGCACTTTCTAGGTTTATGAGGGTCCATTCCAACCAAAACATTAGCACCGCACATCATGAATCACAGTCTGTTGTGGGAGAAAGCAAGTAATGCATAGTTTAGGCAACAATAGCAAAGAAGGGGAACAACAGGCATACTTATGCAATGTTCAACAAGATCCTACCGCTAGCATTTGTATACAAAAATATCTCCTAATTCTACTTAGCCAATTCAAAATTCACAACAGTAAGGTATTATTTAGTAGGATTATCAATCATAACAACCAATGTTGACACGTATGGCACAAGGGCATGTACCTGTGAGGCCAAACTCATTCATCATTGCAAAAGGGACGCAAGTCCTTCGGTGTAAAGTGAAAATGGAGCTCGACGGTCAAAAGGACATTAACATTCCAAAACTTTGAATTTCAAATGCGAAAAATAGCTTATCTATTTTGAGCCTCTTCTTTACTATCTCTAAGTACGTCTGCTTTCTCTATTGTAGGGCCCGAGGAGCAATCCACACATAGGGGCAAAGAGTGAGCTTAGAAAAATATTTTCAATCGTTCGAGTTTAAATCAACGTGCTTTAACTATCGATTGTCCCATCAGAGTGCACGAAGAAAACATTTACTACTTGAATCATCCCTTAGCTCACACAAGGATGTGTAAGTTAACTGGGTTCACATTCTAACACACGACTCATATACATCTGATCGGCTTATCCGGATCACATAAACGTCAACCAGTGAAGTCAATTAGCACGTTAGGAACATATTGCACCAATGAAGTACTCACAACGTCACCTGAAGGTGTGAGGAGAGCTATTTGACTCATATACTATCACACAACTCATCACTTTTACTCAATCGACCTTCTCGAGCCACACATAACTAGCTAAGTGCACCAATGATCATAAAATGCTCACATTTGCACACAAAGCACAACATATGTCACATTATCACAACGTGTTCCTAGGTGACTATATGAAATGTAAGACTCAGGTCGCGGCCTATGGTCGCAGGACTTTTGCTCTGATGTCATCAATGTAACATCCCCAATGAAGCAAGTGTCATACCCACTCAAGTCCAAGAGAGCTCCCACATCCTCCTTGATGCTCACAAGCTCCATCAAAGGGGATTTAGCTCATGTGCTGTTTTGGAGCTTCAATTCCAACATCATCCTAAGCCTTTAGGATGTGTTACTCTTTTATTTTGAGAAGGTCAAGAGGCATTCTAAAGGGGTTTTGTCCATCAAAATAAAGTTAAACCCATGGAGATAATAAGAAAGTCCTAAAACGGCAAGGTATATGCTAGCTGCAATTTAGCTCGATTTTAGGCCGGTTTTGTGGGCTTGATTATTCAAGCTTAGTATGGGTTTAAACTTTCTGGGAACCTTCTTATGTCAGCTAAAAGGGCATAAAAAGAGTTCTAGGTTAAAAAGAGTTTTAGCTAAAAGGGCAAATCCCATGGAAGGAAAGACTCCTCTTTATTTATAAAAATAAAAAAAATAAAAGAAAAAGAGCAAAGACAAGGAAAGCTAAAAACATAATAGTTTATAAGAACTACCCGTCGGTAATGGCGTGTTGTTGCAGTGCATAAAGCTCATCGTACCTCTCTTAAGGACATCCTACACATCACAATTTAGTCCTCGTACTTTTGTTGTTGAACTGTTAGGCTTTGTACCTATAAGGACAATTGTACTTGGTAGCCCCTGGTTCTTCTCTTGAGAGAACCCATGACTAAAACCAGGTGGGGTGAACTGTGGGAACTCGCACATGGTATTGCGAAAGCTTACAAACTACTTCTCAATCACATTAATCCCCACTAAGAAGCCTTTTGATTCATACAAATCGGGCAAGAGTACCTGATGAGTGCATCACTTATTGATTCTACAACTACTTTTCTTACTCTCTTAAGGGGGGTATATGCTCCAAGAAGCCTCTAGGTATGCATAACAAGGGTCTAAGGAGGGATTGTACCCTCTAAGGTCACCTAGGGGCTCATGAAAAGCATACAAATGAGAGTGGATCGTGCGAAGCAAGGGGGATGAAACGGGAGTTAAGTCAAGTAACGCGGTGTACAACAACAACAACAACAACAACTCCCAGTGTGGGTCCTACTTTCGTGGGGTCTGGGGAGATCCAGCTGTAGGCGACCTTACCCCTACCGGTATTTCTACCCATAGAGAGGTCGATTCCTTAAGACCTACAAAACCATTTTTTGAAAAAGGTTTATAGATAAAACGAATGCAAACCAAAGCCAAGGAAGAGAAAATGAGCCGGAGAGCAAAATAAACAAAGAGTAGAAACATACCTCAACCCACCAGGGGCACTAGATGCCGTCACTAGACGCCGTCACATCCCAGAAAAGCCCGACCTACAGACAAGCACACAAAAACCATACCATCACCACAAAACTCCTTGAAAGGAACCTCCTCAAGAAATGGCACAATCAAAGTATGATCTTTCGGCTAATTAAGCAAGCCATCCTTTACAAAGCTAGCATTGCCCATAGAAGACTCACCCATCTCTGACCCCGTGCATTGAGCGAAAGGGAGGGGAGAAGAAAGTAAGCTCAAGACACCCTCAGTAGTGTCTTTAGGTGTACTATACAAGGATGGAGCAACAAATGGTAAAGAAGTCAAGGGAGGATCAATCACCTCCTCTAAGCCGATCAAGGGTGTATCAACTATAAAATCAGGCTCTAGGGCAAGAGAAGACTCATAATCATCATAAAGACTAAGCAAAAATCTAGGATAAGATGGACTAGGGTCGTTCTCACGTAATGGGTCACACTCCCTTGTCTCACTAACAAAACACTCATGTCACTCATTCATTGTCTCTACTGCAGTATTAACTTTCATATAGCATGCATCGGAAATATTGTAATAGGGATAAGAATTCACTTCATGGTCAAAAGATTGACAATAAGAGCACATAAGAGGAGAATAAGAGGAAAGATGATCAAACGAATCCCTAAATTGATCTACACATGGAGATTGAGCGTGCAAATCATAGGGAATGGAGGAGGGGAACACAAAACACTAACTAGCATTTTCGTGGTGCCATTGATACCAGGCCAAAGACTCAAACAAATCTCACATATCATCAACATCTAAAGAGAACATACCACCATAACAAATGGACTCAAGGGTGGTCGGGTCTCATGTGTTATCCCCTCAAGCACAATATTGCATATTTTCTATTTTACATACATGAGCGGTACATATTGATCATGGTAATCATTTGATATAGACAAATATTACCAAAAAGGTTCATGCTCAACTTGAGGTAAATGAAAATTAGCCATTTTGATTTTTTTTTCAAATTTTTAATTTTTAAAGTTTTTTAGGATTTTCTAAATGCCTAGCCTCGAATGCTCAAGTAAAACCCCGATATTGAAACCCGCTAACTCCCTGGAAAGGTGCCAAAAGCTTCTTTGATGGGATTTAAGCTTTAAATTTGTAACTTCAAGTGCAAGGTCTATTGTCGAGTACTCGGGATGTCGTCCACTAGGAGTTAGGTTTCAAATAACGGGATTAGCTCAAGTGGCTCAAGCTAGGCTAAGTGAAAAGGAAAGAAAGACAAGCTAAACCAAGCTAACAAACATACGAAAAGAGGCTTGGAGTTATGATTGGGCCAACTGATGGGCCAGGTAATTGAGGTGAGGCTTGACCTACCCAACTTCTACTAAAAGCAAGAGAAGGCCGGTTGCACCATTGAAGGCCAATCAAACCCTCTCTCAAGGGTCATGAACTAGTCCAAATACTCTAACCACCTATTTTTATGGGGCTAGCCTAATTAGACCATGAGAATAGCAACCCTCAGACCTAGCTAGCACGGGGACTATTTTTATGTCAAAATCTAGGCTATCCTCTCCACCACAGTAGCTAATCAGCCTCTCCTCTCGGCATAAGTCAATCGCCCAAAAATATGGATGAAAGCTCTGTCAAGAATTTTATCGAAAAGTTGGTGGCCATGAGAGAAAACTCCAAGTTCAAGGCATAAATTGGGTACGTTTACGCCTAATCCAAGACTAATTAGCCATTAAGAGGCTAATCACGATCCAAGCCAAATCATAAGAAAGCCATGAAATCAAACCACAACTAAACTAGAAAACATGAACTAGTGAGAAGAAAGGATGAAACTAATCTAATCTAACAAACTAATCTAACAAGCTAATCTAACATGGATTAACAATAAAAACTAAACATTTAAGCTAAACATAATCCAAACTAACATACTCAAATAAAAAAAGCAAGAACAAAATATGAACTATATAGAGTGAGAGAGAGGAGAAAACATAGGCTTGATTGATTGAAGATCAAATCCACAATCTAGAATCCAAAATCCACTCAAACAAATCCTAATCTCCCTAATCTAACTCCCCCCATTAGGGTTTTTATTGGCTAAACCTAAGTTTAAACCTCCCCAAAAGTCCCTAAAAGAACCCGAAAAAGTCTGAATAAGGCCCTTAAAAAGGAATCAAGCCGGGGGAAAAATGGGCGAATAGAACAGCAAGTGGCAACAGCCGTCGCACAGGTGATCGGTGGCCGTCGCCACTAAGACAGTCGGTCGCAACCAAGACAACTGGCCATCACCACCCCCTGCCCAACCACTTGCAGTGTAACGCCCCCAAATAAAACATGTTCCACTATTTGCAATTACTATTCTAATTCCTTTAATTTCAACTGATAAACCTAATAATCGGGGTGTTACCACCGTCCAAAAGGACAAGGCTTAAAGCATAAGTATTAGAAATGATATAGTTTGACATAACTTCAACCATACACATTCATACATGATCAAACCATGTACAGTCAACTGCTAGCCAATATAAGGTTTATACACCAAAGTAAAACAATTCACCATATAATCTACACCTCCATCCACTGAAGATTTCAAAATATAGCTTCAAAATCTACATGTACTATATCATAGTTGATCCATCCAGATTTCCTTGCTCAACTTATTTTCTTCAACTAGTTTGCTAGCATGAGGGCGATTCACTCAGCATTTGCCTAAAATAAAATATGAAAAATATTTTGAACTGTGAGCTGAAGCTCAGCACATGCATTTCTGTATTAATAAATAATTTCTGCGTAAATTGATTGGGTGCCCGGTTTGCAATTCATTTAAAGCTAAAACAAAAACAGTGAATGAGATGAATGTAAACTGCAATTGCTGGTTATTATCTGGCGCTGAACCCCTTGATACTTTTACGATCTATGGATAGGTGTACAATTGTCAAGCCGATCGGGGGACCTGGCCTGAAGCCGCGCGGGTAACTGAAGGGCAATGCCCTGTAACTGATAACTGATGGGGTCACTAATTATATGACAAATCACTAGTTGAACTGATTCATTGATGTACTTACCAAAACATTATCATTTTGATAAATACGTGGTGATTTCTAAAGATACAGGCAATGAACGTACCTAAAGTCTTTAAAATGCAATCTAACTTGATAATACTTATGCACAATGGGAAACGATAGACTAGGCCCCATTTCTACTTAAGAAATATAGTTATAGGTAAATGCAGTTAGTAAACAACTTTCACTCACATAATTTGTAACTTCATGGAAATTAATTAATAAAAAGGGAATCCACAATTCAAATAATTCAACAGAAGATAAGTTATACTAAAATAATTTTGAAAAAAAGATAATAAGTTAGGGTCATTGAACTCGAAGTAAGACAAATTGAAGCAAAATAGAACAAAATGAAATAATTGAGGTGATAATGGAAGTATTTTAATGGATACAAATGGAATATGGGTTTTTGATATTTCTGAAATGAATAAGAGAAGGTTTAATGACAAGAGTGGTGTTGTGAGGTTCAAGAGAGCTCATACAACCTTGGCTTGTGTCATTACCCTCTTTACTTCTCTGATTTCATTCTCATGCCCATTTAACTCAATTTTCCAACCCGAGTAAGCTTCTATATAAAGTGAAAGTTGTTGAACTCACTAAACTTTGTAATTTCTTTGCAATATCCATAATTATGTAAAAACTCCTGATAATGTTTCCAAATGCCATGATTTGTTTCTTCCTTCATATTACCGTTTGAAGGTCTACTTTAGAAAATCCATATCTTTCACCCCCGACCTCCAATTGAGCTGTAAAACCCCAATATGAAAAGCTTAAAAAGTCCCTCAAAACTTTTATTCATAGTGTAAAACATAATTACCACAATAGGGTTCTTAAAATTGGGTTAGAACACAACTGTGCACAGCTTGGGTTCGTCCTACGCAGTCTTGGCAAAACGGCCATAACTGTTTCCGCACAACTCGGAATAAAGTGATTCAAAAGGCATTTGAAAAACAACTCATTAATCTATTGCCCACTAAAAATCATAATTTTCGGCTGGGTCAATCATTACCAGTGCATTGGCAAAGGGACCCCTGATTTCTGCCAATTCATAGTGACAAATGCTTTTTCTTTCCCATTTCTATTCACATAAATCCTCATCTAAAATCATTCTTTAAAATCATATAATAAAGCTTGTTCCTTCCCATCACCTTAAAAATCCATTTTACCTTAAAATACTCATATTATCTTTACATATGTCCTTCAAGTCCTCTCTTTACAAAATCACCCCAAACGCACCCATAATCACCTTTGCTTACATACATGAGCAAATGAACCACTTTTAAATCAATTGAGGAATTTTCATAATTCACGTCTTCATCCAAAAATCCCACCAAACCCACCACCATCATCATCAATAGGTTTAAAGATTACCAAATCAAAGATAAAACAATCAAAATCTAGTACTTTAACTTAAGCTTGCATGATCTTGGGCACCTTTAAACCTTAGCATGCTTCAAGCTTATCCAATCAATTAAAACATCAAAATAACACTTGTTTGTATCAAGATAACATGATCCATGATCAAATCCAACATAAAAATCCAAAATTAAATGAGGTTAGAATTAGGATTTACCTCACTTGAGATCAAGTATAGGGAGATGGAGGTGGTGTTTGGTGTTTGTGAGAGTTGTGGTTGGTGGCTGACGAGGTGGTGGCTAGTGGCTAATGGCTGATGACAGCTGGCGGCAGTAGGTGGTGGTGGTGGCAGCAAGGGGGCTAGCTATGGGCTTGAAAGAGAGGAAGAAGAAGAAAGCTTGGTGTTTTTACTTGGTTAAAAATGATTCTAAGCTATATCAAATTACTTGGCTGAGTTTTATCCCTCCCCAAAATATCTTTTTGCTAATTGAAATTAGGTACAAATGATGGTAATTAACTTAATTTAATCACACCTAAATTTTCGGGCCAAAATTTAAACCCAAAATGAATCGGACCGTAAATCAGGCCCAAATAAATTGGGCCAAACTTAATGAATTTGGGCCCAAATTTTTTTACATGGTTAAAAATTAAATTTTTGTGACATTATGAAAAATAATTTAATCACCTCATCATATTTTCCGTGACCCAATATCGATTCACCCAAAATTGTTACCGTAAATGAAACTCAAATTGCAAAGTGGGACCCAAAATGAATTCTCCGAATCGGGATGATTAAATGAGATAAATAAATGTGAAAAATTAACAACTTGGCTTAATTAAATAAACAAACATGATTTAGGGTCGGGCTATTACAGCTTCCCCCCTTAAAGAGTTTCGTCCTCGAAACTTATGAGCTTTGACAAAACATGCAAGTTCATCTCAAATTGATTTGTGTACTTGGCTTGCATCTCATCCCCGGTTTTCCCAAGTGGCTTTTGAGGAAGTATATGTGTGGTATGCCCAGGCACTTAGACGAAGGATATTTGCTTGTTGCATAGCTGCTTAATCTTGCGATCTAGTATCTAGACTGGGTGCTCTTTATACAATGGATCCTCATTGTCTGCAATGGTTTCAGATACGACAGCAGGGTCAGGATCAGGAATGTACTTCCTAAGTTGTGAGTTATCATACACACTATGCACATGTTTGAGTTCTAAACGCTGATCTAGCTGATAAGTTACAAAGCTCAATCCTTCCATGATCTCATATGATTCAATATATCTTAGCTTAATTTACCTTGTACTCTAAATCTCCTCATACTCTTACTAGGCGAAACTTTCTGAAACACCTTATCATCTACTTGAAACTCTAGAGGACTCCTTCTTTTGTAAGCATAGGTTTTCTGTCGACCCCAATAGTCCATTTTCAAGAGTCTCCTGATGACTATCATCACATCAAGTGCTAAAGATGATCTTTAGCACCAAAAAGATGATTTTGTCGACAATGCCTACAGTCATTTTGCCCTGATGTTACATGTGGATTTTCTCTGCTAGCAATTCCATAACATTAGCTGCTAGGGGTTTTATGCCTTCTTCAAATGAAACATGTTAGTCCTAGGTCAATGTCTCATCCAAGTCACTCTAGTATAAAGAGTGCTATATTTTCTTCCATATAAAGCCTTAATGGCCATTTTAATGGGGAACTGGTAACCATTGCTATAAGAAAATTCCATCAATGGTAAGTCATCTTCTCGTTATCCCTTGGAACTCCAGTGTACTAACACTTAACATATTTCCTACACTTTGATTCACTTTTATAGTGTGCTCATTTATCTCAGGATGATAAGAACTGCTAGAATTCAATTTGGTTCCAAAGGCTTCTTGAGGTGCTTACTAAAATGGGCGTGAAATCTCTGATCCCCGCCTGAGACCATATCTATTGGAATTCCATGGAATCAAACTATCTCCTTAACATATAGTTGGGCCAGTCTTTTGACTCCCTAAGTATTTTGAATTTCCTCCATTATGGAGGGCTATAGGGTAAATTAAGTGATGACAATTAGTAATTTGCTTGCCCATGTGACACTAATTGAATATACATTTTCAAGCCCTCTCAAGAGGTTCAGCTGAGTAATCACTACTGCACTCAATCTATGTTGTGAGTTTCCACTCAGCGCATCTACCATAATATTTTCTTTCTTTGGTTAATATTGGATCTGCAGGTCAAAATCTTTAAGCAACTTTAGCCAATGTCTTTGTCTCAAATTGAGTTCTTTCTAAGTGAAGATATACTTCAAACTTTGATGATTATTGTAGATCTTATAGGATACTCCATATAAGTAATGTTTTCAAATTCTTAGTGTTAAAACCACAACCGTAAGTTTTGGGTCATGGGTAGGGTGTTTTTCTCTCATAAGGCTTGAACCGTCAAGAGGTATAAGTTACCACTTTATCTTCTTGCTAACTTGTAGCTTTCTTCAATAAATTGGTTAGGGAAGATGATCTTTGACAAATCCTTCCCGAACTCGACAATACCCTGCTAAACCAGAAAAGTTTCTGATCTTAATAACATTGGTGAACCTTAGGCACTCTATAATTGCTTTCACCTTCTTTCAATCAACCGTAATCCCTTCCTTTGAAACCATATGTCCCAAAAATACCACTTCTTCTAACTAGAACTCACACTTCTTGTATTCAATACGTAATTGATGCTTCCTTAAGGTCTGCAACGCCATTCTCAAATGGGTAATGTGTTCGTTTCTATCTTTGGAGTAAATCAAGATATTGTCTATGAATACCACCTCAAACCTGCCCAAGTAGGGTTTAAAAACTCTAATCATAAGATCCATAAAGGTCGCGGGGGCATTGGTCAAGCCAAAAGGCATCACAGTGAATTCATAATGACCAAATCGGGTCCTAAGTTTGGTTTGGGAATGTCTTCAGGTAAATCCTAAGTTGATGGTATCCTGATCTCAACTAAATCATGGAAAATACTCCTGCTCTTTATAGTCGATCAAATAAACCATCTATTTGGGGCAATGGATATTTGTTCTTGTTGGTGATCTTATTCAGCTACATGTAATCGACACATAACCTTAAGGCCCTATCCTTCCTCTTTACAAATAGAACTGGGGCACCCCATGGTGACATACTTGGTCTGATAAATCCCTTCTTTAATAGCTCATCTAAATGAATCTTCAGTTTTTTAAACTCTATTGGGGTTATATGATATGGAGCTCTAGAGGTACATTGGGTATCAGGGATTAATTCAATCTCAAAAATCAATTTCTCTTTATAAGGTAGTCTCAGTGACTCATTAGGAAAACATCTCTAAATTCACAAACTACAGGAATATCTTCTACTCCTTCTTCTTGTGGTTGAGTGTCAGTAGCATAACACTAATACCCAATATATCCTTGACATAAGAGCTCAGTCGCTTTCATAACTGAATTTAAAGGACAAGGTATTTCCTTTCTTTACCCATAAAACATATTTCTCTCCCTTGTTCATACCTTAAAATAGCCTTAAGGTCCTTACAATCTATCTTGACCCCATGAGTACATAACCAGCTCATTTCTGGAATGATATCAAAGTCTAATCAAATTGAATTAAAACTCCAGGGAATACTATCCTACCAATAGTAATTGGAATAAGTTTATAAGAGATAGGACACTAAACTCTAGAGTCATTAGGTAACTTAATTTTATAATTGGTTTCTGTCTCCTTATTTTCAAGGCTCAGTTGCATGGCATATCAAATGGATATAAAAGAATGAGTGGCAATTGAATCAATCAATACGAAAAATGGCATTGAAATTAAAAAGAGAGTTCCAGTAACTTCTGTGCCAAAGTTGGCAGCTTCTTTCTTGCTCAACACATACGCCATTCCTACAGCTGCAGGCCTTGGTGGTGGGGGCCCTTGTCCACAGCCTTAAGTCTTCTAGGATAGGTAGCAATGAGGTGTTCCGGGCTACCACAGCACATACATTTATTAGTTCCCACTCGACATTCAGGAGTGGTGTGGTTGGCTCTTCCAAATTTCCCATAAGGTTTTGCTAGACCTATAGGATGACTCTTAGGAGAAGTGGGAGTAGGCTTCTACTGGTTTACACTATCGCTCGGAGGTCCCTGCTTGGTCCATTTCCTCAGTCAGGTAAAATGTTCTAATGTTCCCCTTTTTATTCTCTGGAACCTCCACTGTTGTGAAAATCTTTTCTATCCCTTTAATCCATGCTTCTAGTTCCACTAGGTCATACTTTCCATCACATACTTTAGGGATACATTGCCCACGATATCTACTAATTTATTAACTTTATAACTTTATGATGGATTTCAGAAGGTGCTGGGGCTATTCGTTTCATAAGCTTAGACACCAAGCTCTGTTAATAGTTAGAGTTCCCATACTACTAACCAACTCAGAGGGAATTGAGGGCATTCCACTAAGGGTTATTGGCACATTACACAAAACTTGGTTACCTACTCCCTGACCATGATATGAATTTTCTTCAATGTGGGTTCTGCATTGTTTTACACATATTCTGATATTCTGACTATCGATTCAGCTGAGTAAATCAGTCAACCGACAACAACCAACATATAAGACACACATACACGACAGATGCAACTAGCATGGCCCAAGTATTATTAAAACGTAACATAAAATTTCATTATATCATTGCTATAATTGCTTGCGTACATACATATACATGGTTCCACAAAGGATATCACATCCAACTTACCATCCAAGGTTAACCTTTACGCCTACCTCCTAATTATAACACTACTTAGTCCCAATAGACTAAGTTCGCCACATGCCTGAAAGTAGGCAAATTAGTCAACACAATCAAAAAGACCTATCTAACTATATGCAATGCCATAACCAGTGCAAAATTCATCTATCCAACTGGCTATAGTATATACATGTGGGCCCAAAAAGTAATCTATCTGAGATGTCAACATATAATGTAAATCAATCTAATGCTCCCTAGATGGATCATAGTCTAGGTCAAACTCATCCCTAGGCTCCCTACGCAAATTAAAACTATTGTCTGAAACACCAAACTCTGCATTCTCATCATCATGATCAAGCTGATGCTCCTCCAATTTGGGGTCTTTCTTTAAGTCTTCCATGAGGTCACCATCAGAGCTAAACTATGGTGTATCAGGGAGATCCATAACAATGTGGACCTCATTTGACCCATCAGATATAGGGATTCCCTTTCTAGGTCCCGATGGCTTTAGGTTATCAGGCAGCTGAGGAGTGCTCGATGCAGGTGGTGATAGTGGGGGAGATACAAGATGAAATGAAAATATATACTGTAGAATGTCCATGTTATTCCCTCTTTGTTGTAACTCCTCCCTTAATAACAGCTCAGTGATAATGTTAACCCAGGGCTCGCGAAACTAGAATTTAGGTTCATCCCATCCAAGGCTTGAGTCATCATAGAGTCATGATACCGGGTCCTAACCTCAACTCAAGGGCTAACTATAGATAAGGTCCATAATAATCTACCTCTATCGACTATAGCACTATGAAACTCAAAAACGAGGTCTGTACGTGGGCTACCATACTAGCATAAAGTAAAGAGATGTTAATGACCACAGGAGTATCTGACATCATATTCACTACATGCGGATCCATCTAACAAGGAGGAACATAAGTGAAGAACATGGGAGAGATAAGCAGGCATTTCTACTATCAAAAGTCTCTAATATCATAAATCTCCAATGATATCACAATAGCCCCAGCTAACTAACTTTCTCACTCTCCTAACTCCACACTCCATACTCCATATTCCGTCAAGGAAGATCAAACCTAGCTCTGATACCAAATCTATAATGCCCCCAAATTAAACATGTTCTACTATTTACAATCACTATTCTTATTCCCTCAATTTCAACTGATAAACTCAATGATCAGGGTGTTACCGCCGTCCAAAAGGATAAGGCTGTAAGCATGAGTACTAGAAATAACATAGTTTGATATAGCTTCAGCCATACACATTCATACATGATCAAACTATACACAGTCAAATGATAACCAATATAAGGTTTATATACTAAAGTAAAACAATTCACCATGTAATCTACACCTCCATCCACTAAAGATTTCAAAATATATCTTCAAAATATGCATGCACTATATTACTGTTGATCTATCCAGATTTTCTTACTCAACTTATTTTCTTCAACTGGTTTGCTAGCATAAGGACGATTTACTCAGCATTTGCCTAAAACAAAATAAGAAAAACATTTCGAACTGTGAGTTGAAGCTCAGCACATGCATTCTTGTATTAATAAAAGACCTCTGCATAAATTGATTGAGCGCCTGCTTTGCAATTCATCTTAAGCGAAAACAAAAAACAGTGAATAAGATGAATGTAAACTGCAATTGCTAGTTATTATCTGATAAATGAACCCCTTGATGCTGTTACGATCTATGGATAGGTGTATAACTGCCAAGCCGACTGGGGGACCTAGCTTGAAGCCACACGGGTAACTGAAGGGCAATACCCTATAACCGACAATCGATAGGGTCACTAATTATATGACAAATCACTAGTTAAACTGATTCGTTGATGTACTTACCAAAACATTATCATTTTGATAAATACGTGCTGATTTCTGAAGATATAGGCAACAAACGTACCTGAAGTCTTTAAAATGCAATCTCACTTGATAATACTTATGCACAATGAGAAACGATAGACTAGGCCCCATTTCTGCTTAAGAAATATAGTTATAGGTAAATGCAGTTAGTAAACAACTTTCACTCCCATAATTTATAACTTCATGGGAATTTATTAACAAAAAGAGAATCTACAATTCAAATAATTGAACAGAAGATAAGTTATACTAAAATAATTTTGAAAAATAAATAAGTTAGCATTATTGAACTCGAAGTATAACAAATTGAAGCAAAATAGACCAAAATAAAATAATTGAGGTGATAATGAAAGTATTTTAATGGATACAAATGGAATATTAGTTTTTGATGTTTCAAAAATGAATAATAGAAGGTTTAAGGACAAGAGGGCTATTGTGAGGTTCGGGAAAGCTCATATAACCTTAGCTTGTGTCATTGCCCTCTTTATTTCTCTAATTTCATTGTCATGCCCATTTAACTTGATTTTGAAACCCGAGTAAGCTTCTATACAATGTAAAAGTTGTTGAACTCACTAAACTTTGTAATTTCTTTGCAACATCCATAATTATGTAGAAACTCCGAATAATATTTCCAAATGTCATGATTTTTTTCTTCCCTCATATAACCGTTTCAAGGTCTACTTTAGAAAATTCATGTCTTTCACTCTCGACCTCCAATTGAACTATAAAACCCCAATATGAAAAGCTTAAGAAGTCCCTCAAAACTTTCCTTCATAGAGCAAAACATAATTTCCACAATAGGGTTCTTAAAATTGGGTTAGAACACAACTGTGCACAGCTTGAATCTATCCTATGTAGTCTTGGCAAAATGGCTATAACTTTCTCCACACAACTTGGAATGAAGTGGTTCAAAATGCTTTTGAAAGATAATGCACGGATCTATCTACCCACCAAAAATCATAATTTTTTGCTGGGCCGATCTTTACCAGTATATTGGCAAAGTGGCCCCTGTTTTTTGCCAGTTCACAGCCCCACTGCTTTTTCTTTCCCATTTCTTTTCACTTAAATCCCATCTAAAATCATTCCTTAAAATCATGTAATAAATCTTTCTCCTTTTCATCACCTTACAAATCCATTTTACCTCAAAATACATGATAATTATCTTTACATGTGTCCTTCAATTCCTCTCTTTACACAAAAAATCACTTCAAACACACCCATAATCACCTTTGCTTACATAAATGAGCAAATGAACCATTTTTAAATCAATTAAGGAATTTCCATAATTCACCCCCTTATCCAAAAATCTCACCAAACCCACCATCATCATCATTATCATCAATAGGTTTAAAGATTACCAAATCAAAGATAAAACAATCAAAATCCAACACTTTAACTTAAGCTTCATGATCTTGGACACCCCTAAACTCCAGCATGCTTTAAGCTTATCCAATTAATTAAAACATCAAAATAACACTTGTTTATATCAAGATAACATGATCCATTATTAAATCCAACATAAAAACCCAAAATTAAACAAGGTTAGAATTTGGATTTACCTCACTTGAGATCAAGTATAGAGAGATGGAGGTGGTGTTTGGTGTTTGTGAGAGTTGTGGTTGGTGGCTGGTGGCTGATGGGGGTGGCTAGTGGCTGATGGTGGCAGCAGGTGGTGGTGGTAGCAGTAAGGAGGCTGGCTTAATTAAATAAACAAACATAATTTAGGTCGGGCTATTATATAGAGGGTGGCGACGGTTGGGGGTGGTGGCCACGACTCCCATCGTCTCTTCCTTTACGATCTTCTAGCTTTTCTTGTTCCGTCTTCACTCCTTTTGTGTTATTTTTTTGATTGAACTTATTACCTACAAAAGTAAATAAAACAAGTAAAAATTGTAAACATTACATTATTATACAAGCTAAAATTAGGCAATAGAGGCATGTAAAATATGATAATTTAGTATCAAACATGTATCCATTTTTAGCATGATTCTACTTCTATGTCCAAGTGATACAAATAAGGAAAATAAAAAATAAAGCTTGTGCATGCATGGAGACTCTAAAGATGTTGTCTTATCTTTGATATATACTTCTATGTTCGAATCATTATAGTGTAGTCAATATACAAAGTACAATTTTCAAGCTCCATTAACCGCATTTGAATGAGTGATCATACCGCGTTAGATACTTCACCTTTAATTTTGCATCATCTGACTTTAATTACTTGTGAAATGATGAAATAAGAACTAACAGAACTTAATTTTAATTTTATAGCTTTAATTTTTGCATCTTCTTTTCAAAAAAGTTAAATACGCTTATGTATATATGTCAAATTTTCAAAATTGCATACCTGAAAGAAGCATACTATTGGAATGAGGTATGGGATTTATGTCATCGTGTGAAATGACATGGATAGAGGTGTCCTGTGTAAACTTGTTGTGTGAAACTGGTTGCTTTATGTCACGTAGAGGTGTTGTAGGAGATAATTTTTATCAATACACAAATTTATTTATTGTGTCACGGTAGTTGCTTTTATGGAATTTAGATTGAAGATAAGTATAAAATTCATTTCACTATAGAGTTGTATGCTTTGAGAGTTGTAGCTTCCAGCCATATCCTATATTACTTAAGTCAGGCAGTATGTATTGGGGTGCCAAGATGTTTGTGAAGATGTTTTATGTTCATTGATGAGTTGTTTGGTCCGTAATCTTTATTTGCATGCATTGAAAGATCTTCCAGGAAGTCTCTATTTATGGCTCGATATCTTATTAAAAAACCTATGAAGAAAGCACATTTCTGGTGGTAGCTTTATCATATTGTAAACAGTGGTTGGGGAAGCTACACTATGTGCTACTTTCACAACATAATGAATAGACCTTGAAGTGAAGCTTAGCACTTCTAGCTTCGAAAGCCTACTGAAGCATTGCATAGAACAATGGCCTAAATGGATGGTGTCCCTATATCTGGGGAGATGATTGAAATGATTTGTAATTAGGTAGATTGGGGGGAAGACTTTAGAAGAAATTTTATAATCTTTGTCGTGTCTATATGCCTCAATGGGAACTAAAGAGGAGAAGTAAATTACTTGATACTTAATGCGTTACTAGATTTAGGCAAAGTGACACAACTAAATTGGGCATAATACACCATGAGTGCTTGTGTCATCAGTTGATGAGTGGAAAAATAAGACCTCAAGGTTCTTTAGGGGGCTAATACTTTTCTTAATGGTACCTTCAACACTTCATTCATTCATTTTAGTAATCTTATATGCCTATATCAATCATCTTCCCATAAAAATAATACTGCCGGTGAATTTGTTTAGGCAAATGCATTTTTTCTATGATAATGGAGTTTAAGTTTCTTGATATGTGTGTTACTTAACTTAGTTGCAATCCTTAATATTTTAGATCATCTAATTTATATGAGTGAAATTTAGGGCGTCATTTTCTGCTATAGTGATGTAAAGCTTAAAAGCAGCTCTATAACATGGTTAATAAAATTTGTTGTGACACATTTTAGTAGTATATGTAGCATTGATGCATGTTTTCTAAACAGATTGACGTTTTTTTATTTCACAGCTTTGTTACCTTGATCACATTGTTTTCAAACTAAGGTCGGTCCACCATCGATTTTCGACATTGAGAGGATGGTCGAATGAGGAAATCAAATCAAGGGAAGAAGAAGAATTTGAAGTCAAAATTAGGAAAGTTTCTCTTGAGGACTAATTGGATGAGACGAAAGTGACTGATGAACGTCAAGAGGTTCATGAAGAGGAATAGTGTAATACAAGCCCCAAACCTACACCTCAAGCTGAGGATAAAACCGCATAATCAAAGATTAAGGTATATAACCCCCTTGGCCACTCTTTGTTACCAGAGTCTTATACATTGAACACATTTTTACACTGGTAGTGGTATACTAATCTTTGATTGTTTATTATATTATGAACTGGATTAAAGATCTTATTGCATGGTCATCTACTGCTTGTTTTGTTGTGAAAGTTCTCTGGATAAAATTTTAAATCTAGTTATTATGAAAACAAGCTTCCTAGAATTGTAGTAATGAATTGTGTATATTTGAACCCCTTAGAGGCTACCATAAGTGGAAATTCATAGAATTCATGATACATTTGATGTGAAGTTGCAGAGAGACTACCTAAATATAAGTGTGTTAGTTATGTGACTTCTACTGCTAGAGCAATTTGATTTAACGTCATTGTTTGAGCCCAAGTGATTTAATTGAGTTATCTTCGTCCAAGGTTGTGCATATCTTTATGCGTCACTTCCCCAATGAATAATGCCATTAACAACCAGTAAACATATGACAATCTTGTTAGTAAACCAGAAACCCCTATGGGTTATTTGGATGTCTTACTAAAAGCTTACATGAAGCCCTATTACTCTAAAGTAGAAAACTTAGGTTTATGAACTTCAAACTTTGCAAATCATCATTAATCCCTAGGATTTCTTTTATGTATAAACTGTTAAGAATTGACTAAGGATTTGCATTAAGTTATCAAATTCCAGAATAAATATTCTGATTGCATCTTATGCATGTCAATCTTCTCATAATGTATGGTATGATTCATGTTGCTTTTGCCTACTCTGAGATCACCTAAGTTTCATTTATAGAGAAATCCTAAGGAAAAATTGGTCCCATTTAGGGGTTTTGTTTTCTGGGTGTATGTGTTTTTTTAGGGCGATGAGAAAAACAGAGAAGTTATTAACACTTTTTTGGTCTCCTGTTGCTGTTAATTCTATTCATTATTTGACAGCAAAATATATTTCTTTTGATCAGGCGCTTCTCTCGGATGGTAAGAAAGCACAATGAAATAATAACCAGTAGTCATGTCATGGTAGGGGTGATGACTGAATTAGAAAAGTTACTTTCGGAAGCACATGCTACACTCAAAAGAGTAAGAACTATAGCTTCTCAAACCACAAGTGATTCCCTCATTGCACACATGTCTTTACTGGGAAAGTCAAAAATTACCACACTAGTACTCTCGCCCGCCTCCTACGAGTCGTAAGGTTTCTTGTTAGGGGTTAAGGCAATCGAAAAGCAATTTTTGAATGCCCAAAAAAGCAAACATGACTTCCTATATTTTACCCCACCTAGCATTAGCCTTGGGAACTTCCAAGAAGAGAATCAGGTAGTAATCAGTCAAATATTAATCAGAGAGACAAAACATCAAGAAGAGAATTAGGCCCCTGCAATTGGAGTTGTCGTCAGAAAGTTAAACACTGATGTTCCAATGTAAGATGTACAAGAACCAAGCTATGTTGGCAAAGGGAAGGGTATTATGAAGAAAGTCTCACAAAGACTAATACTGAGGTCCATGCGTTATAGCAGCATGCAATTACCAACAGGTATGTTTCCACTTTTCTTTTTTGGCCTCTCTCTTCCCCCCTTCTTTTTTTTTTTTTGGGTAGTTTTTTTGAGAGGAGGTTGGATGGGAGTTTGCTACATTTTTTCCTATATCTTAGAGACACTGGGTGACAGGTTACATAATATCTTCTAAATGTGCAAGCGCACATTGACTAAGCTAACTATCGCCATATTGCAGATCCAGTTAGGTTGCCTACATGCTTGGTTACCACGAAAATTTAGAAAAACTGGACTTAAGACTTTATAATGGTGCTGCGTTGTGGTTCTTATTTTCTAATAGTTTCTAGGAGATAAGAAAGAGGTCTGAGGTGCCATTTCTAGCCATATTTAGCTACTATCGCATAATAAGCTTTGGTACTTCAATTATTGAATGCCAACTTGCCACTTCCTGATTGACCATTGCATGACACAAAATTTCATAATTTAAACTTTATAAGTAAATAATAGCATTAGAAATAGTGATTCTTGAGACTTGTAAATGAGAACGATACCAGGAAATGAAAGAAAGGAAGAATTTTCCAACTTTATGAGTAATAGAACATACTTTTGTTTTGTTTTTTTTTTTTTAAGGAGTCAATAATTCATTCAACTTGGGAAATATTATATGAAATCATAATATATGACCTAACACAATGATAAAAATAATAAAAATTTGATGGTGTAAGGCAATTTCATTTCTCCTTCATCGTTGCTTTGGGATTGCTTGACAAATTTTAGATCCATTGCTACTTACTATTATTCCTTTACACTACTCCTTGTCAACTTAAATGATATCACATTGTGTTTAAAAGTAAATGAGGAAACACAATGTTAGAAAGGTGTAACTATCCTCACTGACAAAAGAAAGAGTTTGAGCCTCCTTTGTGCTCTCCTGACATGCAAAGAAACGTGAGCATCTTTAAGGCAATAGGCTATGAACCAAAGCTATATGCCAACTTTATCTTTAACCAGTCAGAGGACCAAAGGTAACTATGCACTATTTGCACTTGCTAATATGCATTTCCCCTACCTCATCCTGAAGAATTGCATAAGTTATTAAAGATGATTCCTAAATTACTGGTTCAGTGTATAATTTATCTATTTATTTTCTAGCCAAGTGTTATATAATGATCCATACTACATGGCTACTCGAGACATGCTTTCGAGCCTTGCTAGGGATAATGACATTAACAAAACCATCATCAACATTCGGATGCATATACTGAATGCACGTGAGTTCTATAAAGATCAATTTGGTGTTCATTGGGTTTTTCTTTAGAAATGAAGCATTGTAAGTCGATTAAAAAGATTTTTATATAATATTTTCCCATGTATTAGCAAAGTAAAATTCTTTTTCTTGGTTGAAGGATCTATACATGAAGACAAAAGATGAAGCCAAACCAAAAGTTGCATTCTTTCATAGGTTGAACGATGAGCTATTATCGACTCCCCATGTCAAATTCCAGATGACTTAGTAAAATTAACTCAAACATATAACTTTAAATATTTTTTTGTAACTTTTTCTATTGGTGGCCACTCTTTGGACATTAGGTTATCCCAATGATGGTGACATTATTGTATACTGACAAAAAAGCTTTATTTCAGTTTTTCACTTATTTTCCTATTGTGTATACAAGAGACAACAACTTCTTCTATGTTTTAATTTCAAGGAGAAAACAATGGATATACTAGACCATATGAAAAAATGGCAAAGGATAGTTGCATATATGAGTTCTTCATAGATAATTTGTTGATGTTACACATTGTTTCGCTTAATTATTTTTATAATGAAACATATAATGATACTAATTTTTTGACTTATATATATTCCAAGTAGAGTAGACTCTTTGGAGAATATCTCATAAAGGAATGAAGTGATCATAGCAGAGGCAATTCTATTGAAGAGTTCCAAGAAAGACACATAGACATGCCTTGGAGAATTAAGGGTTCCAAAACAAGATCATAGCGAAGATATTGATGTTATGAGGCATATGGAGGAATACGAAGGCGTAACAACTGGTTGGGACATTGGATTGAGGAAGAATGACGTAAGCAAGTTGTAGAACTTCTCCAAGCCAGTAAAAACTACATGGAATTTCTCATCTGTGTGTGATCTTCTCTTTTATCATCTTAGGACACATTATAGGAGATCTTCCTAGTAAAGGAAGGGGTTAATTAAGATGGTTATGCCCTGCTCATCTCGCTCTCAATCCTTGATAATTAATGTGAGTTGTTGGGTGTACTGGCCTCACTATGCATATAATTTCTAATGAAAGATTATTTATTATAGAATCACAGTAATGCCAAAGCTAAAATAGTGCTACATCAATACTCAAAAACATTTTAATGGCACAATGCAATTTTTTTCATATTTATTGAAAATATGGTATCTTTGGTTTTTCCCTTTTTTAGGCTTTAGCCCTCACCTTTTTTCCCTGCTATGAAGAAAATCACCTCTTTCTACGTTTTATCTTCTATAGTTTAGAGTCCTCCTTGATCAAAACTAACACATAGAATTGGATGCTCAGTAGTAGTTCTTTTTTGATATATAATGAGCTATGAAGTTACATTGTTTGTCCTTTAGCTGTTAATTTGTGTTTCTAGGGGAAAAGTTGTACCTTTTTTGCTTATAAACTGTGTCTATTTTAGGATGCTTGGAATATTATATCATTTTCAGAAGTTGATTAGCTTAACACAAATGTAATAAATACTTCTTTGCATCCTAAAATTGAGGAAGCTCAAGTTCTTCTCTAATTATATAAGAAACCCTTGTTTTGCTGGTCCCTTCGCAAAATTATTAGGGAATCATCCAACTGGAAGGCTTGTAATGATTCTAATGAAGATTTGATTAGGATCTATGAAGGGTTTTGAAAGTAGTGGCAAATCTTTATTGCTTGTAAAGATGTTAATATTTTGTGAATTCCCTTCAATAGAGCGAATGACTGGGTAACCGTTATGGGAAGAAAACTACTAGAGCTCACATATTGCTCAGGTAATTTTTTTCTTATTTTGGGGGGGCAGACAATTGATTTTGATTAGAATGGCAATGGGCTTGTAATGTGTTCTAATATCTTTTATATGTGTGTCTAGATGGAATATATGTTCTTGTTTCTGACTTCCTTTTCTTGAACAATAACCTTTTTTATCCGCGTTGATCTATTGTTTGTGCTTATCTTATAAGGTTTTAATACAAGTCAATTGGTCCCCTCCCCCCCTTCCAATCTTAGGTTGTTAGAATTTGTAAATTAAGGGTCCAGTATTGCCACAAGATCATCACATCTTCTACCAATGCCATTGCTCCAAAGCTGAAGAACATGGTGGCTGTTTATAGAAGTACAAAGGTCAAAAGTTTAAGAAAGCAGTGGTGAGTTCTAGCATACTCTTGCTTATGTTTGAGTTTAGTATACTGTTTAAGTTCAAGCATTCATAACCAACTTTATCATAAGAATAGATGTTTCTCTTAGGAAAAGGGGCCCTCAGATTAGGAAATGTCTCCAAAATGCAATGTTCATGTATGCAAAATATCTAAGCAGTTTTCCTTGATTAGAATGCTCTATGCTACTGTAAAACTATTGCTATGGATGAGGCATTAGATAAGTTGAAACTAAAATCCCTAGTCTTACCATGGCCACTAGCGTCTACAATGAATACCTGCATCATTATAGTTTCTTTTCAATCTATACAATTGTTGCTATGAGTACACACATGCCTAAGTCCTCCTTTGGCTTTGGATAGATTTAAGCCTTGGCATTAACGAATGTAATATATGAAAGAAAAGGTATTACAAGTAAGAGCATTACAAATCATAGTATTATGGCAGCAGCTTTTTTCACCATAGCGGCCACATGGAGCATTGTTGGCTGCGTTCTACTAGCTGCAAGGCTGAAAGAACTAGAGTCTATTAAGTATTTTACTTCGATCCATTACAATCTAAGTTATTCTTATTCCCTAAAATTTACTCTTTAGTTTGAAAAGTCATGGATTTATGGCATGACTGCAGTAGGCTAGCAAAGTCTACTTATATGAGGAATCCATCAATATATATTGTATTGCCTTGCTAAAGAAGATAACAGCAAATAAGGAATCTTATTAGCATAAGTATTTTCTTCCATTTGTTAATGGGGACCTGTGAGAACAATCAAATGTGTTGATGGTGAGGTTAATTTTCTTTGACCCAAGTGAAGGTGCAAGATATCTAAAGATTGAACAGATTAACAATTAAGGGGTACGTGTTTTTTTTCAATAAATAATTCATCCTTTTTGTATTTTAAATAATATGTTTAATTTCTTTTTTGGTATGTTGGAACAAGTAGATCATGCAAGAGACTTCTTTTTGGCTGGAGCATTGCTTTTTGATTGTACAGATGCTTAATTACTAGTAGGAAGGTATGTACATGACTTTAGTAGAAACCTTTCACAGAAAATGAATTTCCATGTTTACAGAATTATAACGCACTCTTGTTACATATTATGAAATTACTATAAGGTGAATGGAACAGCGCTACCTTTTTGCTTCAATGATGATAAAGGCAAGTGCATCAATAGAAGAAAAGCTTAGCTTATCAACCCATACCCTAGGGTATCTCATATGCAAATGAGATATGCTACTTGTAACTCCCTCTTTCAGTACGTTTACTTCCTATATATTACTTACCTAAATTGTGAATGCATTAGCGAACATACTAGCAATCATACTAAAACTAGACCTTAAAAAACAAAATGTGTAAATCTTCACCAAGAATAAGGGCATATATCATTATGAATGCGATGAAAACTTGATTATTATAAGACCTGTATAGGAATCATAAGCAATTAAAAGAACTCATATAACTAAAACTAAAGGATACTTGCAATACTAGTTGGTATAGATTATCTAGATATCACTTGGTATACAAAATCATCCTACTTGCTATCCTAATAAAACCTTTGTATCTCCCTTAGTCTTCTTCAACATAAGTGGAAGAGAAGGAAAATTTCACATAAAAATTATTTTTTTTGAGTTGAAAGGCAAGGAATTTGGCTATACAAAATTATGTTTATTATTGTTTTCATATGAATGCTTTCTTAAGTCCAAATAAAACTTTAGTTGGCCATAATTGAAGCTAAATATTCATTTTTGTTATATGTAAAGGTGCTTTTTAACGACTAAAGATTCATTCTTGTTCATTTTTTAAATCATAAAAATTCGTATTTTTTTAATCATTTGAAGTTCATTTTCTACAACCTAGATATTTACTAAATGTTCAGTACTTAAAAGTTAAATATTCATTTTCTTATATTTAAGCATTCACTGGTTAAAGATTGACTTTATAAAATTTAAACATTTGTCTTTATATCTATTACCAAACGTTCACTGCTTAAAAAGTTGAAAATTCATTTTGTTGTATCAAAGGGTCCACCTCTTAAGCATTAAATTTGTAATATCTAATTATTCATCTTTATGTCTAGAGGTTTAGTTTGTAAAAGCTAATATTCAATTTTTTTTCATAAGTAAGCATTCACTTTTTAATAGCTAAAAATGTGTATTCTTTTATATGTAAGGGTTTGGTTTTCAAAATTGAACATTCATTTTTGTTCAATTTTTAAAATCCTAAATAACATTGGTTACGATTTATCATATTTCAACGTCAAAGACAATTGTATCAAATAGGTGCAGTAAACAGCAGCAATGTTGAAGAATACTCATAGCATCATCATTCATAATGTAAATAAATTTAATTTTAGGTTATATTATTTAATGTTTGAGTTAAAACCACATTACCTTATTTTTCAGTGGAACACAAATAAAGTATTAAGTCTCTGATTGACACTTAGTTGATTCATTTTGCCATGTGTTAAGCTAAAAAGCATTTGAGTGGACCTCAAAAGAAGCAAATGAGTAGAAGGTGAATAACGGCCCAAACCTAAATGTATCGATAGCTTATCTAACCAATATGGCAATACTCAATACCTCATCATCTCATTCTCCATTCTGTCATTCCATTTTATGAATATTAACTAATAGGCCAATATCTCATAGACCTCTAGTATGTTAATTTAAGCTCATTGATTCTTACTATTCCAATCAGCCCCATAAAATTTTGAGAAAAACATATTCATTCTCTGCATACACAAACAAATAATCCACCAAAATCTCAATTCAAAACCACATGAAGAGAGCTTTCTCGCCACCTTCATTGATAGTTAAATTAAAAATATCGAGAGAACCTTTACTCATCTAAGGCATGATTCTCACAAACATTCAGAAAGCTTCAAAATGATTGACTCAGAGTTTACTTGCGTTGTTCAAGGAGTGACATTGGTATAAGTTAGCTTGTGATAGAATGCAAATGTATTATTGTGAACAGCTCTAGCTAATTCTAGACTCAAACTAATTTGCATAGAACCCTTGTTTTTTGTATGACTCAAGGTTATGGATGTCAACGGATCGGATTTGGATTGGATATTAGAACATTTGAATTCGCATCTGATTATATTCGGATCCAAAAATACGATCCAAATCCGATATGACGGATCGGAGGAGAACCTCCGGATTCGATTCGAGTCAGATCGGATTGGAGTCGGATTTAATCCGATTCAAAATAATTCCTTTTGCCACGCAATAATTTTATACAATTTTTCTATATTTTACCCATTTATCGATGCTATGATGTTCGTTCGTGTATCGTATTGACCGAATCTTAAACATTTAAGCTAAACGAATAATAAAAGAAGAAACATATTTCGAGCTCAACAAAGCGACAACATATTCCAACAATTACAAGTCTTAATAATATGAGATACATCTAAAATATCATAAATAACATGTCTAACTCATAAAAAGAAAAAAAAATAAGAGTACAAATCCTCCACTTGCTTCATTTAGCTCTTCTTCTCTATTGGTCTTCGACTAGGGGTGTGTATATAGTGATATCTATAAGTGCTATTTGTATGAAGCTGAGATTTTAATTAGAATTGAGTGTTCAAATATAATTTTCATCATATCATTGATCCATATGTTGTTATCTCTTTATCTCATCAAGTATATTCCATCCACATATTACCTAATTTGACCCACATTAAAGTCTTTCAATGACACATTTAAGTTGCTAAAAGTGAAGATTGAAGGATTTACTGTAGAGATTTGTAGAAATTAAACACTCATTAAAACATAATACATCAACAGAATCATCAATTCAGATCAATCCCAAAAAATGATCAAAATCAACAATCTTCCCAAACTCCAAAATGGTAAAACCCAAAATCTAACTTCTCATGTTCTTAACTGCAAAAATCTAAACAATACTCTAAGTCACAAAAATATATATTCAGATTTTATTGTATGAACTATTAAATTAAGGAGAAAGAGGAGTTGTGCACTCATGAGAAACCAGAGAGGGACGATGAAATGCTCGGCATTAGTGTTGTAGAAACTGATGAGAAGATAGAGAGTTAGAGAGAGAGAGAGAGAGAAGGGAGTTGAAGCGAGGAGCCAAGGACTGAGGAGGGACTACTCTGACAGTCTGACAAGTGAGTTGCGAGAGGCCGAGAGCAACTAGCGAGAGGTCGAGACCTTTGAGCGACTTATAAGCTGAGCATGAGAGCAACTGGTAAAGTGCCGAGGAGAAAGAGCATAACTGGGGGGAGCATTAGGGTTTCAATGTTTTAATTGTTACATATTAAAAAAAACTATTGACCAAAAAAATAACATTAGGCTGGGCTTGCAGCTGGGGGTGGAGGGGAGGGTGGGTACGTTGGGTAGGTTTTATTTATATTTAAAAAACTAGTGGGATCGGATTTTATCCTTTATCCAAATTCGATCCGATTCCGACTCGGATTCGGATTATTTTTGTCGGATTCAGATTTGGAGTTTTCTGTCTTGGATTCGAATCGGATAATTTTATCATGAATTGGATTGGATCTGCTTCGAATTCAGATTTAACTGTCATCCTTACTTAAAGTGTTGAGAATTGCTGAGAGGATAACCCTACTTGCACCACCGATGAGCAGGAAAAGAGGAAGCTTTCACCGGGAGCAAGGTGTGGCACTTTTAAGAAGTCTTACAAAGTTGAATACCGATATGATGAACACAATGCTACTGGAATCATTCCAAACAACATCGACACTGCAGAAGTCTAAAAATAAGTCAATAATAGCATATATAAGATGACAAATCATTTGAGTTGTCTAACTTGTGTCTAGTCAGGTTTCATTAGGTGCAAAGAAATGCTAGTTCTTACACTTATGCCGATTATGTTTTTGCATGTACCTCAATGGACTCAAGCCCAACTGCACTATCACAAATTCACCAGTGACCAAACTAATTTTCACTTCATTTTCTCGACATCCTATCTAGTACTTAACAATAGCCCTAAATATAGACTCAAGTTAGACAACTACATTATCATTCATAATGATTCACTGCTAGCAACAGCCTCAAATATGATTCATTACATTATCATGCATAATAATGCATGATTCTTGTGAGCATTTGCTCAATCGTAATGATGGTTAACCTACAATGAGGACAATGGTAATGATAATGCAATAGTATATAGCTGACAGAAGAGAGAGCACCAGCAAAAAGTTTCAGCATGGTCCACTAGAGGCAGAATGCAGACCCAGAAATTTCATAAAAGGGCATCCCATTTCATTACGGCCAAAAACTTTTTGTAAATTGATAAAAGAATAAATTCCACCAAGGCTAAGAAATTTTCTATATGCCCAAGCATGAAATTATGAAATAAATGAAAAACACAAATTTCCTTAAGTCACTGTGCAAAACCCAAAGGGAAACAAGAAAGAGATAGATAAATTAATTAATCAATGTAATTGAGGATGTCCTTTTATTAAAAAATATCCCATGATCTTAATATGCAAACAAGTTTATAAAAATACAAAAAAATTATCAGAAAAATAATGAACATTTTTAAAGTGAAAACATATGCCAAAAGAAAATGAATATATATACCTCTGAGAGAGTGCACTAGTGCCTTTTCTGCGGACAGTTTCTACTATCATGAGAACTCATCTACTTGCAATAACGGACATCCGCATATGCGTTTGCGGCTCAACTGCTTCTTAACTCCTGTCTTTATTCTCCTTCCTCTTTCTTTTGTGACCGAAGTGGAAGGCGGTTGTATTTCGACTCTGTCTTATATCGTACACCCAAAATATGACTCAAGATCCGTAGATGGATTACTCATGGAAGCACCATCACCCACTTCTTGATGCTTTTATTGAATTGAATCGGCTGCATTTATCACATACTAAAGCTTATCTACATCTCGCCTGGCCGAATCTATACACTTATAAAGCCGTGACAAGGTATCAAAAATCATCCTACTCTGCTGCCACACTTGTGCACAGCCCATGGACACAATTGTATCCTACCCAAAGATAGGTTTCTTGGCTACTAGTTTGACCCATATATCAACTATAAAGCACGTAGGAATCACTTTTAATGACTTCAATGCAAGCAAAATACGAGCACAAGGAATCCCTTCTGTCTAAAAGAAGCAGCATGTGTGTGTAGCATCCTCGGACTCCTTCTTATACACAATATATCAATATCCTTGATTCCTTTTATCCTCTATTTTTTAGGTGGTGTCACCGTCTATAGTGCTAATGCTTAATATCTCACAATTAAACAATGTGTTGTACAACTAATTGCGAAAGATGTAGAAGTCAGTATGTGTGTACATAACCCTCCCATATTTTTCTATCTCCATAGGCATCTTCAACTCAAGCAGGGAGAATAAGGAGGCATTTTCAGCCTTAGTTTTTTGATACTACTGGGAGTCAAGGGCATGCAAAGACCTAACCCAAAACTCCACCAGACTCAATATTAGAGTTGTCAAGTTACCAAACATAGCATTCGACTCTCGGACCCTAATGTAGTCCTCATAATGCCTCCTAAGAAATCCTCCTTAAAATAAACTTATACTGAATCCTTCCGAGCGTCATATACATGCTTCACACCTGAAGAGTTTGGTGAATTGTCTAGAAGAAACACCCATTTTAACCAATCATTACTCCCAAATTGAATAAAATTAGCATGTCTTCCCACTTTGCTTCAAACTCCTCTAGGGTATCAAATACCTAAACACATACATTAATCAACTCTAGGAAATCTTCATAGCCATTCAATAAATTAGCCACTTTCTCAGATAACTTTCTTATAATATGCTACATGCAGTACCTATGGGTGCACCCCTCAAAACACAGATAGTACCCTTGCCCAATTGTTGGATCCTGATCAGTAATTATATCTGTCTGCTTATTTCCTCCCATGGCATCAATGAAACACTGGAATAACCACTTGAAAGAGTCCACCTTTTCATCCCATATCAACCCGACACCAGCGCAAGTCAGTTGGTGGTGATGGTTAATGCCTATAAATGAAGCAAATACCATGTCATATCTATTAGTCTTATACTTTGTGTCGAAAGATAACAGGTTCACAAACAATGCATAGGGCCTCCTACATAAGAAATCACACGAAACACATTTTTAAGCCTATACTCCTCATCAAGCTCATGAGCATAACAAAAGCAAGGATCAACTCCTTTTCTTTTCTTTAAGATATCTACAAACATGTGTGCATCTAAATCCTTGGTCATTGCCTTTAAATCCCTCTTGTACTACTTGAAATCTTGCTGGTCACATCCCACATTTTCATAGCCCCCAACTTGCTCTTGCATAAGGTGATAAACCTTTGAGGACCCAACATTTGCTCTACTACGTCTACCAATAAAGTCTTTGTGAACATAACTGATGTTTTTAGAAGATTGTAGGAACTGTCTTTAGCTCAGGGTGACTAGAGTATGCACATGGCCTGCATGAAAAGTACACACTTCAAACTGACCATCATTCATAGAGTTCATATCCATACATGCATTTCATCCTTCTTTAGTCTCAGCACTTCTCCGTTTGACCTTCTTTTCCTCAACGTTCTCTCTTGCTCTAGATATTGCACTAGCTAAGATGAGTTCACTCAGGACCGAAGTTTTATGAGGCTTCCTATTTCCTTGTTTTGAACAAACAAAGACCTTCCAAAGTTTGCCCGACTTATTCTTGGTGTTGGAAGACTTACAAACACTAAGCCCCACACAATTAGTGTATCTCTTATGAAATGCTAGAGCATCCTCGATGTTTTGAAATCTCATTATCCACTTAGGTGTTAAGGATGCTTCATCACAAATCAGAACTTATTCCCCTCCAACATCAATGGGTGAATTGGTCAGAACCGGCATCAAATCATTTGAATCTATTTTACGTTTTGAAAAAACCACAATCATCAACATCGTCGAACATATAATGCCACGCATCATTATAACTAAATAAAACAGTGAGCAAAAAACATAGTTTGCTATATGAATCCATTTAGAAACTATAACATTTTAGCAGTAATTCACCATAACCCATCACATAAGCCATCTCATATGAAACCATAAAACTGAACCACTATCAACACTTAACAATAAGTATCTTGTCTAAACATGTGTTGTATTTACAAAAAAAGTGAATGCACCGTGTTGCGATTTTCATGCACAATGTAGTATAATGAAATTAACCAAGATTTAAATCAATAACATATAAATAACATAGAAGTGGCAGTCAACAACATAACAACTCTTCATCCAGTTCTAAAAACAGCAGTAGTATGCGTGCGCATATATATGTTTGTCTATGTGTGTGCGTGCGTGTGTGTGTGTGTGTGTGTACACACACACATACATATACATAAGCATATGTATATATATTCATACAACTATACCTCTACCTCTATATATATATATATATAGACATATATATATGTATATACACACACACACACACACATATATATATATACATCCATATACATTTGTGTGTATATATATATGGGTGTATGTGTGTGTGTGTTTGTGTGTACGTGTATATATGTACGTGTGTGTATATGTGTCTATATATATATATATATATATATATATATATATATATATATATATATATATATATATATATATATATATATATATAGAGCTCCTTCAATGACAAGAGGCCAAAGGGGAAGGCGCAGAGTGCAAACACCGGCGAACATGGCCCCGGCACTGGCAATCTCAATTGGAGTCCAAGCGATTGTGAACCCAGTAGACTTCCCGATAATGGGGACCCCAATTGTTGAGGCAAGGGTTAGTGAAATCAATGAAAATAACTTGCATAGCCATAAGGTTACAATTGAACAACACACAATCAAGAGCTCATATACATCCATAGTTAACCCAGAAGAAGGCCTAGTGCTGAAATTCATCGAAGCTCCAGTTATCAATGGCACAAAATGCGCTAAAATTGAACAACAAGATGTTACCTCTGAAATTGATTACTGGAGTCAAGCGGTCTTATGCTGCGTGCTGGGTGCAAATCCACCGCTGGGGGTGATCGAGGGATATGTAAGAAGAATCTGGAGCCAATTTGTAATTGACAAAGTTATAGCAGCTCGAAAAGGGCTGTATCTAGTAAGGTTTAAAGCAATGGTAGACAAGGATGAAGTACTGAAGAAAGGTATTTCCTACTTTGATCGCAAACCATTCATTGTCGAAGCTTGGAATGAAAACCTTGACCTGGACACAAATGCTATCAGATCCCTTTGTATATAGGTACAATTCCCAGAACTTGATGTTAAATATTGGGGAGCTGACAGCCTAAGTAAGATTGGCAGTGCAATAGGGATACCTCTAAAAATAGATAAACAGACCATAGATAAAACATTCCTTAGCTATGCAAGACTTCTGATAGACATACCATTGGAAGGCCCGTTCCTGGAATATGTGGATTATATTACTGACAAGGGTAGGGTTAAAGACAGCGAGTCAAATATGTGTGGCAACCAGTGAAGTGTGATCACTACTCAATGTTTGGACATACAGAAGAGGAATGTTGAAAAAAAAAAGTAGTATGGCAAGAATAGAGAGTGGTCAATCAGGAAAAGGAAAAGGGGCAAAACCAACAACACACAATAACGAAGTTTGAAACCCAAAGAAGAACAGCAAGAAGATCTCCTCCCAATATGAGAGGGAACGATGAGCCTACAACTAACTCCTTCCAAGCACTGTTAAAGACAGAAATAATTGATATGGTGACACATGATAGGGCGGCAATGCAAGGCCCACATGGATAACATCCTATGCTGGAATATTAGAGGCCCCAATGGCCTGAATAAGAAGGAGAATATCTCATTAGTGTTAAGGAAGCATGATGTAGGAGTGGTGGGGCACTTGGAAACTAAAGTTAAACCACATAATATAAGCAAGGTTGCAAATGGGCTACGGGGGTGGCATTATTACTCCAATACTCAGCCAAAGTTTAAAGATAGAATATGGGTACTATGGAAACCTCAGAAGTATACAATCAAGATAGAGAAGACAACAGATTAGTTGGTCCACTGTGACATGGTGCAGATAAGTACCCAGAAGCATTTTTACATCACATTTGTTTATGGGTATAATAAGGTACAACAACCAAGACCATTATAGTAGGATCTCAAGGAAATTAGCTAACAAACAACAGATGCATGGTTAGTAACAGGAGATTTCAATGCAGCCCAATATCTACAAGATAGATTAGGAGGGGATGAACTGCAAGAAAGTGAGGTGAGAGAATATGCAGAATGTATAGACCATTATGAGCTAACAGAGATGGGAAGCTTTGGGGCCTATTACTCATGCTCAAACAAGCGGCGAAATGGGAAAAAGCTTTGGTCCAGGATAGATAGGGCCTTCATTAATCTTGAATGGGTTCATCTTTTTGATTTCACTCAAGTGGATTACCTGGCAGAAGGAATATCAGACTATGCCCCACTGAAAATAGCATTTCTCAACAGCCCCAAAAGC
>JAKOGI010002322.1:115000-120602 GCA_029747015.1 Carnegiea gigantea
GGTCTTACATGGGCGAGCGCTTCGAACATTGGAGTTAGCCCTTACTGAGCTTCATTAGAGCACCTTTGAATCGTGGGTGTGGTTGTACGGTGACCAGATTTTTGAAGACCGGTTCCAGATGAAGGTGGCACCGGAGAAAAGTTCTAGGCCGGCCTATAGGAAAAGGGCTCAGAGGTGGAGCCGGAGGCTGAGGGCTCAGCCAGTGAGGGGGCGGCCTCCCTTTCTAACGATGACAAGCAGGGGTGAGGCCATTAAGCCCCTGAATGCACGGCCTCTCCACCCACCAGCTTTTTCCTTTTCTTTTCTTTTCCTTTTTTTTTATATCACCTATAGTGATAGTAATAAAAAAGCTAGGTTTTCATACCATCCTAAATAGTTATTACTCTGTTTGTGCTGGTCTTAGTTTGTGCTGACTAGATAGCTACGTAGCTGAAAGGAGTTGGCTATTAGGCTCTTGGGAGTATCTCCCTGTAACGGCCCAAATTAACCATGTTTCACTGTTTATATTCTTCTTAAAAGAAAAATCCCTCGATTAAAATCTAAACAACCCAATGATAGAGGCATTACCGCCGTCGAAAAGGACAAGGCTTGAAACATGAGTGCTGTAAATAACATAGCTAAGCATAACCTGAAACATATACACTCACATCATGTGTTAACAAATGAAGGGTTTATAAACCATAGTAAGATAATTCACCATGCAGTCTACATCTTCATCCACAGAAGAATTCAAAATACAACTTTAAGGTATGCATATACGGTATTACTTCTGATCCATCCAGATTTCCCTTCTTCACTTATTCTCTTCAATTGTTTCGCTGGCATGAGGGCAATACTCTGAGCATTTGCCTAAAATAAAACATGAAAAACATTTCGAACTATGAGCCGAAGCTCAATACATGCATTCCTGAATTGTTAAATGATCATTGAACACTGGTTGAGCCCGCTTTGCAATTCATTTTAAGTTAAAAATAGTGAATGAGATAAATGTAAAGCTGCATCGCTAATTATTATCTGATAGTAAACCCCTTGATGCTGTTACGATCTATGAATAGGTGTACACCTGCCAAGCCGACCGGGGGACCTGGCCTGAAGCCGCGCGGGTAACTGAAGGGCAATGCTTTGTAACTGATAACTGATGGGGTCACTAATTAACTGATAAATCACTGTGTAAACTGATTCATTGATGTACTTACAAAAACTTGATAACGTAGATAAATACACTTTGATGAGCATCCACAACTCATAGTCCTCGACTTGGATGTAGTTTTCCATCCTATTCTTCCACCAACCATAGTGTTGGCCATTGAAGTATGGTGGTCGAGTTATGGATTGACCTTCAAGCATGCCTTGTGGGTACTCATCTTCAAGGATCTCTCAAGGTGTTAGCCTTTCAAAGGAGAACCTGCTCTGATACCACTTGTTGATTTAGAGAGTACACAACCACAAGAGGGGGTGAATTGTGGTGTCTGATTTTCACAAGTTGCTGGCAAACAGTCTTAGACCCTGTTCGCACAGGTTGTTCCTGAGATAAGCAGAAGCAAAAATCCAACAAAATTGAATGCGGAAATAATGGACACAGGATTTTTACGTGGAAAACACCTCTAGTCCAACTGAGGTGAAAAACCACGACCTACCTCGTGTAGGATTTAAACACTTCACTAAATGGGCTAATCATGTTACAATAGTAACACACCTTGTTACAACTTGTAAAACACGTAATCGTCTTCCCTAAGACAAGTTACCCCACGTCCAAAATCCCCTTGATTTGGACACACACTCAACTCACTTTTGTGAAAGAAGAGTATAAAGAAACACCCTATTACAATGCTTCTCAACTAAGCTAATATAGGGTACAATGAAATCCTAGTATGCCAAGTTTGAAAGCTCAAATAACTCACTTACTAGACACGGTTTTCTTTTCAAACTTTTAAACTCATGAACACTGAATTTGTCTTTTTGAAAACCGATGCTACTAAGGTTGTAAGAAGTGACCTTATATAGAACTTAGTAAAACAATTTCCTCAAATTTTTGGAAACTAAAATTTCTGAAGATTATAGAATCCTTTAACCACAAGGGATGTAAGAAACTATTTCTGAAATTTTTGGAAACTAAAATCCTAGAGAATATAGAATCCTTTAGCTGCAAGAGATGAGATAACATGTGCTGGAAACACTTCCTTAACCGTGTGCATAAGGCGGTGCTCTTCAGCAACTAGCCCATATTTTTCTCAACAACCTTATCCACTTGCCAAAAATTGGATATTCTTTTTATTTAAAAAAGATTTTGCAAATCCCCTTAGATTTTAATAACCGTTTTTAGGATAAGGGGTAAGATACTCCATAAAAAATCTTTCTTGCAAATCCTTGAAGAAGCTGCTCAAAATCCAAAAGATAGAAATCGTGCAAAATAGTTTTTTCGCAGCATATTCTGGAAACACCCTGAGCACCTTGTTTCCAGGATTATTCTGAAGGGTGATCCGAAATATTTACCAAAAGAAAACAAAACCATTTCAAGTAAGTGGTAAGTTAAGAGTTTCTGATTGGCATATTAACAAGAGTCTAAAAATATAAAACCAAATTAAATCAAGACATCTTGTTGTAACCACTAGTCATCTTGTAGAGAGACGAATATGCTACAAACACTTCACAGAACCTGTTCCTTACGGCTACACTTATATCCTATGCTTCAAACACTTCACAGGACATGTTTCAAACACCTTACAAAGCTTATTCCTCATGGTTGTTCTTACATCGCTGACTTGAGTACTTGTTCTTGATAAACCATTAGTCAAGCAGTTCTAATATATTGAAAAACAGCAGTAAGGCCCTGTGGGTAAGCCTGTTTGGAACAACAACAACCACTACAACACTTGGATTTATTATCATCAAAACCTTATATATTCTAACACAACCAAACCACTAAATCAACAAAAGAAAACTGACGAAATTGAGAACTGAAACAGAGGAACAGAGCAATGATGCAAACCAGAATAGAGGAAGGGACTTCAAAACTTCAACCAAGAACAACCATACATGAGCTTCCAAGCTTGCTCAATCACAGCAGAATCACCATCGCTCGTGCTCCAATGAAGAACAGGGGAGGGGGAATTTCAAAATTTTTCAACGAAATCAACATCCAATTCTTGCAAAATCAAACTAAAATAGTGAATTACCACTGAAAAACTCAAAATTGTAGCATTATTACATGAAATTCGAAACCCAGAACCCAATGTAACATCAAATCCTAACTGAGTTTATCAAACCCTAACTCTGAAAATCGAACAAAATGCATATGAAATTCAAGCTAAAATTTCAAAAATTAGAACTAATTCAACCCTAAAAATCTCCTAACCTCAAAACTCCAAAATCAAAACCGTAACAATTATCTAAAATTCGAATTGAACCTAACAAGAGCCCTAGACTTTTGAATGACTGAAGAACGAATTTAAACCTAAAATTAAACCTCAAACTTAAATTAAACCTAACCTAACCCCATATTTTTACCTAATTCTGCCCCTACCTCTAATTTATACCCAACCTCAGCTTCATCTCAGCCTTTGAATTTGTTGATGGCGTGGATGGTCACGATGGGATGATGATGCTGCTGGGCTGGCGATGTGAGGAGCATTGATGGTGCTTGTGGTGATGCTTGATGATGATGGCGACGCTGATGGTGTCGAAGAGAGAGGGAGATGATGAAGAGGGATGAAGATGGATGTCAAGGTCTCAAGGTCGGGTTTTCGTGGGATCGGAGGGGGAAAAATGAGAGTTAAAAGAGGGGAGGGGGTTTTACAAGTCACGTACCTAGCACGTGGGGCTGGGGTGGGACTGTTTTATTTTCAACTTAATTTCCTTTTTTTTTGAAGGGCTATAAAAGCAACGAGCTAAGAATTTTTGGGGCGGGTTTGAGTAATCTGGCCCACTGCTTTATTCCGGGCATTTTTCACCATTTTCTCGCATTTTTACCATAATTATTCAAAACCTACAAATCAAAATAAAATCAAATAAAAACCTAAATATAACAATAATAACGAGCACAAACTAGGCGTAAAAGTATCATCAAAATAACGCATTCTTGGGACGAACATATATATATATATATATATATATATATATATATATATATATATATTTATATATAATGTATATACATATATATATATATATTATATATATATATATGTGTTTGTGTGTATATCTATACATATATATATATGTCTATAGACTATATATAGTATATTATATATATATATTATATATATATATATCTATATCTATATATATATATCACACAACTATATTATTTATACCTCATATATTTATGTATACATTATAATACAAATTATAACCTATGTATAAATATCTATATGTATGTTAAGTGTATGTCTATATATATATATATATCTATATATATATATAATCACATATCTTATATATTATATAATTATATATATATCCATACAATCTAATATATATATATAATATATATATATCCTAAATATATTTATTATAGTGTACACCATATACCCAACATAACATATATATATACATATATAGAAATATATATATATATATATATATCTATGTCTATATATATATCTACATATATTATATATTATATAATATATAATATATATATATATGATATATATATATATATATATATATATATATGCATCTATATGAATGTATACATATATATGCATACACATTTCCATATATATCCATAAACATATATATATATATATACATACACATATGTACATATATATATGTGTACATATATATGCATTTATATATGTATACATATGTATTTGCATACACATGTATATGTATACATGCATATATGTATACAAATGTATACATACATATACATATATACACATATATACAAATATATATACATATATATATATATATATATATATATATATATATATATAATATATATATATATATATGCACATGTGGTGTGTCCATATACACATATTATATATATATATATATATATATATATATACTATATATATATATATATATATATATATATATATATTATCGATATATATACATACACATGGACACAACACTATATATATGCATACTTATATAAATATGTTACATATATAATTGCATACATGTATATACATATCATATGTTTGGTCATATAATAAATATATATATATATTATATAGATATACATACATATATATATATATATATACACACGACACGCACAACACACCCAAACACATATATATATATATATATATGCTTTATATTATTATATATATATATATATATATATATATATATATGCATGTATACACATATATATGTAAACATATATGTAAATATTTATATGCATACATACATATATGTATGAATATATATGTGTGCGTGTGTGTGCGCGCGCGCGCGCAGATGTGCATATGTATATGTATATATACATATATATATTCATCTGTATGTGTATATCCAAACATACGTATACATATATATACCTTTAGATATGCATACATATACATGTGCATAGGTACGTGCATACATATATATATATATATATATTTATATATATATACACATATGTATATGTATA